>JAEUWK010000559.1:0-22985 GCA_018524425.1 Podaxis sp. AQ795752 | reverse complement strand
CCGTGGCGCCTGCCTTGGCGGGTAAAGATGCCCACCCCCCTCCTCTTCCCCGCCCTTCCCACCCCTCCTCCACCCCCCCTCCGGTCAACAAGGCCACCAAGCTGCAGTACAGGTCTGGTGCACCTTCTCCTTCCACTCAGAGGTCATCATATTCCAGGGTGGTCTCTCAAACCCCTCTCAAATCTGAAGAACTGCAGAAGTATGTGGCCCTTCAAAACCAATTCCCCTCAATGTCACCAGTTGACATCATTAACTTCCTTCGCAATTCTGGTGACATCAAATCCCTCACTCCTAAACCCTCTCCCTCTCCACATCCTTCCAACTCTCCTAAGGCCACTCAGGGGCCCTCACGAAAAAACATCATTGTCTCCTACAACGATGTTTTCAAACCCATCATGCTTACCTTGCTCGATCTCATGGTTAGGTGCTGTAACAACGCCCTGTATCAAAAGGGCTTCCCCCTCAAAATCAAATCAGCCAAATCCAATGAATGGACCCTTTGGCTGTCAACCAACCAAGTCGCAACTGAGGAAGAACTCCTCATTGTCAAGAAGGGCATTACAGACTCTAATAGGTCTGCTTTTGCCACTCAGGAGATCAGAGACACAGTAATTCCCTCCCTCCCCATGTCCAAATCATTCATTAAATTAACAAACCTCCCATACTTCCACCTTGATGGCACACCCCACATGTCTGATGACTTTAAAGAAGTTATCAAATCTTCTCCCTACCATGAGATGATCCAACATCTTGTTGGCAAACCCCGTTTCCATCAAGTCTCCCCCCATTCCGACTCTGCTATCCTGTTCTTCGATTTATGGGACTCCCAATCTGCAACAAGGGCTAAACTCCTCATCAACCATACCCTCCTCTTTGAGAACAGGGTATGCACCTTCCGTGGCGCCACCATGCATACTGTGTCCCCTCTCTGCAATCGCTGCTGGAGATGGGGCCACCCTACACATCTCTGCAGAGTGTGCAATCCTAGGTGTGCAATTTGCGGAGACCCCCACCACACAGACAACCACTGCCGTGACAGCTTTTGCTGCCATGGCAAACCAGGACCGAATCCCCGTCCACCCACTCCCGCTTACATTACAGAGTGTCCTCATGTGACCTCTTTTCAATGCCTTTCATGTGAATCCAAGGACCATCATGTGAACTCGGACAAATGTCCATTCTTCCACCACCGATTTGATCGGGATTGGATCCAAAACAAGCTCCGTGAGGCTAAAGCGGAGAAGAACTGTCACGATTTCAACTCCGGTGCAGTTAATGTCTAAAGGACCTCTTGACCACACCCCTCTCCTTAATAACATTCCTATTCTTTTCTTTAACGTTCATCACTCCAAAGAAACTGTCAAGGCATTGTTAAATGACCCTCAATTCAAGGACATTCTGATCTTATGCATTCAGGAACCTCCATTTAGCATCATTTGTAACATCCCCTCTACTGATAACTCTGAAGGAGTACCATATAAAGGCATGCCATATAACCCAAATTGGCGCATCCTTGTCTCAGACGAAGACCATCCACGAACAGTTACCTTCATCTGCAGATCATGTGAAATCTTAATGCCAACATTGCACCCCAGTATTATTTCATCCCCAGACTTTCAACTCATCTCCCTCTCTTTCCCAAAAAAGGCTTATATTCTCAACTGTTATCTTGACCCTTCTGATGATTCTTCATTAACATATTTAGAATCACGCATCCACCTCTTCCCCAACAACATTGTCTGCGCGGGAGGAGATTTTAATTCTCATTCCCCTGAATGGGACCCCCACATTCCTCATCATTTGGCGAGAGCTGACCTTGTAATTGATCTTATGAATTCCATCAACCTCACTCTTTCTACTCCGAAGGAGTTCAAATATACACACATCCCTTTTGATAAAACTAAACACCCGTCTGTCATTGACCTTATTTTCATGAAAGATGATCTGCTCCTTCCAAGCCCAGTCCACACTGTCTGTGATGACTGGCAAATCCGTTCTGACCACTACCCTATATGCACTTCCCTCCCCATCCCCTCCCCCTTCCAACCCTTCATTGAAAAGTTCACCATCCCACAAGATTCTGAGGAAGAAGCAGTGTTTCTATATTCGATCGGCCGCCGACTCCAGGCTATACCACCACACTTCACTTCCAAGGACGACATTCTCTCCTACACCAATGCTATGTCCAACATTATCTCTCAAGAATGGCAAAACAATGCCAAACTTGTTTGTATATGCGCCAAATCCAAACCATGGTGGAACCAGCAATGCATGTCTGCCTTACATGCATTTCAATCACTCAAGTCCAAGTCAAACTGGACTAAGTTCTGCCACTCTACACGCCAGGCTAAGCATGCCTTCTTTGATGTGAAGATAAAAGACATAGCGGAAGAAAACCGTCGCCCTTGGGACCTCATGTCCTGGATCGGCAAGCGAAACCTACCTCCATCCCAATCTATAACCTATAATGGGAAGAGTTGCGACAAGCTGGATGACCTCTGGCATGCACTTGATTCATCATACAACTCTGCCTCAGATAGACAAGTTGACCTTAACGCCATCAAATCATTTGACACCCACCCGGAACACTCCTGGCTTCCCTTCTCCAGCGCTGAGCTTTTTGACACTCTTAACCCCTGTGCCAACGCATCCGCCCCTGGCCCAGACCATCTGTCATGGGCCCACATCAAACACCTCATGTCAGATACTACCTTCCAATCAAACTTCTTACTCTTCGCATCCAAATGTGTAGAATTCTCCACATGGCCGGAACACTTCAAACATTCCACTTCCGTCATCATCCCTAAGCCCAACAAGCTGCACTACTCCACCCCAAAGATGTTCCGACCCATTGTCTTACTCAACACCCTCGGTAAGTTGATCGAGAAAATGATCTTGGCTCGGATGCAATTTGAAGCATCCCAACATAATCTTGTCCATCCCCTCCAATTTGGAGGTATCATCCAGCGCTCGACAGAAGATGCTGGCATTTATGTTACTTACCTTGTTTGCACAGGATGGAAGTGCAAACTCAAGACCAGTGTCATTGCTTTCAATGTTGCTCAATTCTTCCCCTCCACTAACCATTCCATCCTCGTCTCTACCCTCTGCTGCCAAGGCTTCAACTCCAATCTAGTCTCTTTCTTTTCTGATTATCTAAAGGATCGATTCACCACTTATTCCTGGAACAATAAATTGTCCCCAAAGTTTTCCGCTTTGGTTGGCATTGGCCAAGGTTCTGCACTTTCCCCTATCCTCACTGCTCTCTCTCTCTCCCCATTTATGCAAAAATTTTCCAATGATCTGCATTGTAAAATAGTTTCTTTTGTCGATGATGGACTTATTGTTGTTCAATCG
The DNA here is from genome assembly GCA_018524425.1 of Podaxis sp. AQ795752. Lineage (NCBI taxonomy): Eukaryota > Fungi > Basidiomycota > Agaricomycetes > Agaricales > Agaricaceae > Podaxis > Podaxis sp. AQ795752. The sequence continues at coordinate 19,628 of JAEUWK010000559.1, read as the reverse complement.
GACTCATTTATCACTAACTGCCGTCTTCTATCCCAGATCTACAAGAACTGTGAAGAATACTTAAAATGCCTTGGATTTGTCCTCGAAAGAGACAAAACCGAGGCATTCCACTTTTCCAATCGTCCATCCCATGATCCCAATCCTCCTGTCGTCATTGACGACTCCTTCACTATTCACCCCAAACCCTTTTTACGATACCTTGGTTTCTGGTTTGACAGAAGCCTTACCTTCAAGGAACATGTCCGTTTCTATTCCACAAAAGCCCTATCCACCGTCCACTGCATGCGTATGCTCAGTAACTCCGTCCGCAGTCTATCCCCCCTTCACAAACGACTCTTATACCGATCCTGCGTTGTTCCAATTGCCACTTACGGGTTCCGCTTATGGTTTAACTGCAATGCTCACTACCGAGGACTAATCAAATCCCTTCAATGTATGCAATGACAAGCTGCTTTGTGGATCACAGGCGTGTTCCGAACCACTCCCTCCAGTGGAGTTGAGGCTATAGCTGGCCTCATTCCCATTCATCTTCATCTTTTCAAACTAGCGAAATGCTGTTCCCTCTGCTTCCACACCCTCCTCCCTTCCCACCCCCTCAAACTCCTCACCCGCAATGTCGACCCCTTAAACGTGTGCCATACCAAACAGTGCTCTACAGCTCTTGATTTCATCTCAGATGCCCAACTGGTCACAGACCAGTTCCAGTGCCTCTATCCATGCGCCAAACCTGGCCAGCGCTTGCTGGACTTGTACAGTGACCAAATTAAATTCATTGAATGCCCTGACCCTTCAAAAGAAGGTGCCATGGCATGACATCTCGAAAACGCTTCCCTTTCCTGGGATTTGGCTTTCTCTTCCCCCATTTCTCTTCTTTTAGCTACAGATGGCTCCATCCCTTCCAACTCCACTCTTTCTGCCACATCTGCTTTCCTCATTTTCAATTCCTCTGACACTGACATTCTATCTTCTGCCATTCACCCTTGCGGTGAAGTTACTTCGACTGACTCTGAATCATATGCTCTTCGTCTCAGTCTCTTTTCTGCTATTTCTTTTGCTCACTCTCTCAATTCCTCTTCGATTGTAGTTTTCACAGACTCTATCGCATCCACAAAACTTTTATTTTCTTACAAGCCCCACAGCACACATCCGGACTCCATCGCAGTCGCACCTCTCCTCCACTCCTGGCTCTCCTCTTCCTCTCTCAACCATATCCACTTCTGGTCCATTCCCTCATCTGCTAATTGGTCTATCCATCACAAGGCGCACACCCTTGCAAAGTCCCTTTGCCTACCTAACCCACGTTGTCAACCCATCTGCACCTCCCTCGGATTCATTTGAAACCACTACACCCAAAAATGCCTATCCATCTGGCAACAAAAGATGAACGATCCATCCTATTGCAGTCACAATTGGCTCCCTCTGCTAAATCCCGCCGCCCAGCCCCTCCAACCCAAGTACGCCAAAGGAGGCACTTGGCTAAATTCACCTCTCAGAAAGAACACCCAATTATGTGCACACTTCACACACTGTGTCACCAATCACGCGCCCATTGGTGCCTTCTGACAGTGCTTCTATCTGGGGCGCCATATCACTTCATGCCCATGTGGCAAGCCTCTTGAGACTCACGATCATATTCTCAATGACTGCCCACACTTCCACTATTCCTATGGGGAATGCGATGGCTTCCACTGGATTATCCAATTTCTAGAACAAAATCCTGCAGCATTCTCATTTGCCAACCAAATCCAAGGACCCATCACACGAGAGGAGTTCGCCACATGCCACCTCAACAGGAGAGAGCGACTTACAAGAAATGGAGTTCCCAATGTTCACTAATGGCTTTCCCCTTCATCATTAACCTGTATCATCGCTAGCTCCTCGCTCCCATCTCTTCCCATCTCTCCCCAACCACTTCATTTCAGTTCTCAATTCGTTAAGTTAGTTCCCTTCTCTTTTCATCTCACTTCTCGCATGTAGTTCATGTACGCCCGTCTCTCATACTTTGCTCTCTTTCTCTTCTCTTTCTTTCTTTCTCCCTAGTTTCAGTATTGGGACTGCTATTGTGCACCCGTTTGTAGTAGCTAGTCTATTGCAATAAACGTCGATTTAAAAAAAAAAAAAAAATGCCCTGCAACAATCAATTTTCAAGTTGATGATCTGAGCAATTTCATATTTGGGTTTGCCATCAATAATAACAGGTGCAGGAGCAGGTTCAGTATGATTTGGAATCAGGTTTGGAGTAGCAGGCTTGAGCATAGAGACATAGAAGATGGGATGGACAGTGTGCATGAAATTGGGTAGTCAGATTGTGAACAAGTGTAAGCCAGCCTAGGAGATGATCTTGTAAGGACCTAGGTACTTCTTGGAAAGCTTCTTCGAAGGCCTCATAGTATGGAAGAATTGTGCTTTGACAAATACCTTGTCTCTGACCTTGAAATCAGAAGCTGGAAGGTGACAGGAGTTGGCAGAAACTTGGTATCTATGCTGGGCATAAGCAATCTTGGATTTCAGAGTAGTGTGAAGCTCATCAAGGTCCACAGCAAATTGTCAGATGCAGGCAGAAGCAAGATCACATTCAGGATGAACAGTAATATTTGGATGGTAACCTTTGTTTGCAAAGAAGGGAGAGATACCCATAGTTGCACTCAGGGCATTGTTGAATGCAAACTTGGCAATCGGAAGGAGTTTCGCCCAGTTGTCCTGTTGGTAGTTGCAATAAATGTGGAGATACTGTTCCAAGATCTGGTTAGTTTGTTCTGTTGCCTCCCTTTTCCAGTGCTGAGCTTTTTGATGCCCTCTACCCCTGTGCCAACACATCTGCCCTGGGCCCAGACCACCTCTCCTGGGCCCACATCAAGCATCTCATGTCAAATGGCATCTTTAGATCAAACTTTCTCCTCTTCACATCCAAATGCATTGAGTTCTCTATATGGCCAGATCATTTCAAGCATTCCACCTCTGTCATCATCTCTAAGCCCAATAATCCCCACTATTCCACTCCAAAAATGTTCTGGCCCATAGTCCTTCTCAATACCCTTGGTAAGTTGATTGAGAAAATGATCTCTGCAAGGATGCAATTTGAAGCATCCCAGTATGATCTGGTCTACCTTCTCCAGTTTAGGGGCATTATCCAGCACTCCACTGAGGATGCTGGCATTTATGTTACTCACCTTGTCTGTTCAGGCTGGAAGCAAAAACTCAAGACTAGTGTCATTGTCTTTGACATAGCACAATTCTTCCCATCTACCAACCACTCCATTTTTACCTCCACTCTCTGCCACCAAGGTTTCAACTCCAATCTTGTCTTCTTCTTTTCTGATTATTTAAAAAACCGTTTCACCACATATTCCTGGAACAGTTGCCTGTCCCCCAAGTTCTCTGCTTCTGTTGGCATGGGCCAAGGCTCTGCACTCTCCCCCATCCTCACTGCTCTTTCTCTTTCCCTATTTATGTACAAATTTTCCAATGATCCTCACTGTAAAATAGTTTCTTTTGTTGATGATGGTTTCATTGTGGTTCAATCAGACTCTTTTCTCACTAACTGCCATCTTCTATCACAGATATACAAAAGCTGTGAAGCCTATCTTACCTACTTGTGATATGTTCTTGAAAAAGACAAAACTGAGGCCTTCCACTTTTCCAATCACCCCTCCCATGATCCAAATCCCCCTGTCACTATTGACAACACATTCACTATCCATCCAAAACCCTTCCTATGCTACCTCAGCTTCTGGTTTGACAGAAGTCTCTCCTTCAAGGAACATGTCTGTTTCTACTCCACAAAAGCACTCTCCACTGTATGGTGTATGCAAATGCTGGGAAATTCTGTTTGCAGCCTATCCCCCCTCCACAAACAACTTCTGTATCAATTGTGCATCATCCCCATAGCCATCTATGGGTTTTGTTTATGGGCCAATTGCAATGGCCAATACTGCAGGCTTATCAAGCTATTACAGTGCATGCAATGCTAGGCCACCCTTTGGATTACAGGTGCATTCTGCATGGCCCCTTCTGATGGGGTTGAAGCTATTACTGGTCTCATCCCCATTCACCTACATCTCTTTAAGCTTGCCAAATGATGCTCCCTCTGCTTCCACACCCTCTTCCCCACCCCCTTAAACTTCTCATCCATGATATCGACCCCTTAGAAGTATGCCATACCAAGCAGCACTCAACAGCACTTGATTTTGTGTCAGACACCCAGCTGGTCATGGACCAGTTCCAGTGTCTCCACCCCAGTGCCAAACCTGGCCAGTGCCTGCTGGACTTGTTTAGTGATCAAATCAAATTTATTCAATGTCCTGACCCTTCAAAAGATGGGGCCATGGCAATCCACATGGCCAATGCATCACAGGCTTGGAACCTGGCCTTCTCCTCCCCTGTCTCTCTTGCCATAGCCACTGATAGCTCTGTTCCCTCCAATCCTTCCCTCTCTGCCACATCTGCCTTCATTGTCCTTAATTCCTCTGAATTAGACATTCTTTTTTCTTCTGTTCACCCTTGTGGTGAGGTTACTTCCTCTGATTCTAAATCATATGTTCTTTGTCTTGGTTTATTTTCTTCTATCTCTCTTGTCCAATCTCTTAATGCTTTGGCTATAGTAGTTTTCACAGATTCAATTGCTTCTGCTAAACTCCTATTCTCTTATAGGCCCCACAGTGCACATATGGATTCCATTGCAGTTGCACCTCTTCTCCACTCCTGGCTTTCCTCTTCTCCTCTCAACCATATCCATTTCTGGTCTATCCTGTCATCTGCCAACTGGTCCATCCACCACAAGGCACATACTCTAGCAAAGTTGCTACACCTTCCTAACCCTCATCATCAACCCATCCACACTTCTCTCAGATTTGTTTGAAATCACTATACTTAAAAGTGTCTATCCCTCTGGCAACAGAAAATGAATGATCCCAAATATTGTGGTCACAGTTGGCTTCCTCTGGTCAACCCTGTATCACAGCCCTCTAACCCAAGTATGCCAAAGGTGGTACTTGGCTTAACTTACCCCTTGGAAAGAATGCCAACCTATGTGTATGCTTCATGCACATTGGCACCTTTTGACAGTACTTCTTCCCCAGGTGTCACATCACCTCCTGCCCATGTGGTAAGCCACTTGAGACCCATGACCACATACTTGATGACTGCCTCTGTTTCCAATACCCATATGGCAAATGTAATGGTTTCCACTGGGTTATCCAGTTTTTAGACAAAAACCCCACAGTGTTCTCATTTGCTGACCAAATCCAAGGACCTGTCACTCATGAGGAGTTTGCCACCTGCTGCCTCAACAGGAGAGAGCAACTTGTAAGAAATGGAGTTCTGGATGTTCACTAAAGGCTTCTCCTCATCATCGGTACCATAGTCCATAGTTAGCTCTACTTTCCCATCCTCTTCACAACTCACTAAGTTAGTTCTCTCTCTTTCTGTCTCACTTCCCTAGTGTAGGCCTCTGCCTCCTATCTTCATTTTTTCATATTGTCTGTTTTTTCTTTTCTTTTCCCCCTCTTTTTTAGTTTCAGTATTGGGACTGCTACTGTGCACCCATTTGTATTAGCTAGTCTAGTATAATAAATGTCAATTTAAAAAAAAAAATAGTTTGTTCTGTCTGTTGTCACAACCACTCATGTGCATCTGTGCTTACTTTCCCGTCTTATCCAATGTCCAAAAATCTGATATCTGATGTTCCAATTTTGCATGACTCTGATCTGCTTGTTCTATTGATGGATTTCCATCCATCCTGTTATCCAAACAGGCAGGTGTGCACACTCAGTCGCTCACAACCACTGCAACAAGTGTTGTTCATTTACTTTTCCTTTATTGTCTCAGATCCTTTACCCTTGCCTTGGTCCATTTGCTCCTTGCTTCCATTTTACATTTTATTACATTCTGAACAGCCTCCTTTCCATTCTGCCTCCATTCCTATACCTTCTGCATGCTTCTAGTTTCTACTTTACCTCCAAATGTTTTACCCATTTGTACTCACTTTTGTTCTCCAGTTATTTTCCTGTTCTCCGTTTCCAGTTCTCGATGTGTATTTAAGTGTAGTAGTTTCCTGTATCCGTTTCCCCAGTTGGAATATCAACTTTGTTATCCTCTTCCTCCTCTGTTCTGCTTGTCAGTCCTCTGGGTCATCTTCCGACCACTCCTGCTGCTTGTCCACACTCTGTCTCTCATTCCCTCTGCCTCTGGGTTCTGCCTCTGTCCAAATTGGACCAACATGATACTGGAAGGGCACAGCACATAAGCTGAGGCCAAGGTCCACTCCCTGATACCCTAGGCGCCTGTCCAGAATGTAACATCTATCCATCACCTTTAGGATGGTATCCAGAAGTATAGTGAAGCTTCATGTCAAGAGCTTGACCAAGGGAATGGAAGAAGTGTGATACAAACTTGAAACCACAGTTGGAGGTAACATGTGAAGGAACACTGTGCTTGGAAAATACATGTAAGATGAATAATCAGGCAAGCTTGGCAGAAGTGATGGTATCATGCATCAGAACAAAGATTGCTTGCTTTGTGAGGCAGTCAATGATTGCAAGGATAATATTGTAACTGGAGGAAGAGGGAAGTTTCTTGATAAAGTCCATAAAAATTGAGTCCCAGGGGAAGTCAGGGATTGGGAGCTGCTTGAGGTTCCCATATGGCTGATGATGTTGGGGTTTGGATTGCATGCATGTCACACAACTCTTGCAGAACTCCTTGACAAAGTGTTGGATACCAGGCCACATATAATCATGTTGGATTAGGTCATTAGGAAGGGCAGTGAGGATATCAGAATGGAGTTTAAACATATCCATGACCACAGCAGCACAAAGGGTTGGAGTATAGAGGTAGGTAGTGCAGATGGAGGCAGCAAGCTGTTTTTGAGTGAATATGGGCTGGAAATTGTGTGGATTGACCACTGAGTAGTCACTATTCTCCCCTTTAGGGTAGATGTCCCATTGTCTAGTCAAAGCATCCAGTTTTGTTCCAAGGCAACCAGGGCAGAAGCAGATGACAAGGTTAAATTGGGAAAGATATTCAGACCAGTGGGCTTAGCATTGGATCAAAACCTTTGCAGTACAAAAATACTCAAGGTTCTTGTGATCCGTGATGACATCTATTGGAAGAGTGGAGCCTTTAAGGTAATGTCACTAAATGCAGAAGGCTTTGAAGATTGCCAAGAGTTTCTTGTCATGAGTGTCATAATTGAGCTTGGAAGTGGAAAATGTGTGGGAGTGGAATGCTATGGGATGTATATCACCATCTGGAGTGATGATGGAGAGAATTGCAACTAGGGTGTAGCCAGAAGCATCAGTCTCAATGATGATTTGGGAGTCAGGGATCCAATGAGTGAGAACCAGAGCAGTGGTGAAGGCTTCCTTGAGGATGTTGAATGATTTGTGGGCTTCATCACCAAAATTCCATGTAGTATCTTTCTGGGTGAGACAGGTAAGTGGAACAATGATGTCAGAGTATGCATGGATGAAATGGTGGTAGAAATTTGCAAACCCAAGGAAAGACTGAATATCTTTAACCTTCTTTGGCTTGGGCCCCTCCTGGATGATCTTGACCTTATCCTCATACATTTTGAGACCTTCAGGAGATAGAATGTAACCAAGGTATTCAACAGTATTGGAGTCAAACTCATATTTATCAGTGCATGCATAAAGACCATTTTTGCAAAGACATTTGAGGACCTTCCAGACATGCTTGCAGTGCTTGGACAGGTTGTTGGAATAGATCAGGATATCATCCAAATAGACAGTAATGCACAGATCAAGCAAATCCTTGAAGATATCATTCATGAATCATTGGAAAGCAGCAGGAGTGTTGGTAAGACTGAAAGGCATGACAAGCCATTCAAACAAGCTGTAGCAGGTTTGGAATGCAGTCTTCCATTCATCACCTTCAGCAATCTGGACCAAATGATAAGCATGACAAAGATCAATCTTCATATAAATGCAGGCCTTGTGGGGCAAGTCAAGGAGATTGGAAATGAGAGGAAGTGGGTAACAATCCTTCTTGGTGATATGGTTGAGGCCTTGGAAATTGACACAAAGTCAGAGGGATCCATCTTTCTTCTTGACAAAAAGAACAGGGGTGCCATGTGGAGAGGTGGAGGGACAGATAAAGCCTATTGACAAATGTTCATCAATAAACTCTCAGAGTGCTTCCAGCTCAACCTGTGATAACAAATAAATTGTTCCGACTGGGGGAGAAGCACCCTCCTCTAGATTAATCTTGAGATCAAAAGGATAGTGTGGAGGAAGGGAGTCAGCACAGGCTTTGCTGAAAACATTGGCAAATTCATGATACTTGGTGGGAACTTTGGAAAGATTGGTAGGCTCTTCAGTGGAGGCAGTGGAAGCAGAAACAGCAGCGGAGCAGAGATTAAGGGTGAAGCAGTATAAACCCAGAAGATGCAAAGTGCAAATGAATGCTGCAGCATTGATGAGACGGATGTCAGGCTTTGTGGGAGAGAAGGGAGTGGAGTCAGAGAATAGAGTCAGAGATGAAACTGGATCCAGAACAGTGGTAAGTGACTCCATGAAAATGGAGGACACACATACAGAAATGGAAGGTGTGAGATTTGCATTGTCAGGGGCATGGAAAGTGATACAGCCTGAAACCCAATCAATTGACAGATTGTGGCAGATGAGCCAGTTGTCCTAAAACCACTGAACAAGCAGAATCAAGCCAGGTGACATACAGGTCAAGGTTCATACATTCACCAGTATCAAAGGTTACAGGAAGTGAAGCAGACTGAGTGATAAAGGAATTTGAAAAGCCATCAAATAAGCAAAGTTTCACCAGAGTGATAGACAAAGTCAGAATGTTGAATTTGTATACTAAACTGGAGTCAATGAAACAGTGAGTAAAACCACTGTCAACAAGCGCAGTGATGAAGAAAGAAGAGTCAGAAAAAGTGGAAGGAAATAGGGAAGAAGTAAACTTGAGGTACAAAGTATTAGGGTTGGAAAGAGCAGATGCATTGAGGCAGAAACTTCCTGGTGTACAAAGGAGATCAACATGGCCTCCAGTCTGTGCAGAGTCCTGAGGACCACCCTCTATTTTTTCAAGCCCTCCAAAGGGGGATCTAAAGCAGCAGGGGCATCCACAGTGGCCTTGCAAGTCTTAGCCTTGTTAGTGGATTTCTGCAGACAGTTGTCGACCTGATGACCTGGTTCACCACAAAAGAGACATAACTTGTTGTCAATGCAATGCTGGTGTTCCTGGGGGGTCAGCTTACCATCCTTTCCAAGCTTGTTAGAGAGTGACTTGGGTGGAAATGAAGACAAGAATGAAAACAAAGGCTGATTGGTGGATGGAGTGGGCTTGGTGGAATGGAACCCTTTACTGGACTGCTGGAGTGCATTGGTGGAGTTATTGCTATTGCCAGATTTGGCAGTAGGAGGCAGGTTCTTGCCCTTGCCCTTGTCAGAAGAATGTTGTGGAGACTCCTATTTATTGTAGAGTGCTGCAGACCAGTTACTAGCCTAGCTTTTCTTGCATTGGCATTCCTAGTAGCAATTGTTGATGCGCATTGCAGCAGCATGCATGTCAGCATAGGAGGTGGGTTTGCCATTTGGAAAAGAGATGAGGGCATCTTGGATTTGGTCTGGAAGACCATGGTAGTAGCAATGGCAGAGGATGGAGTCAAGCCACTTGAGGAGACCCACAAGATAGGCAAACTCAATGTTATACTTGGAGATATGCGACCCATTAGCCATGGTGAGGTTTTCAAGTTTCTTGGTGGCTTCAGTGATGGGGTCAATGGCGCCAAAATAGAGATTGAGTTTATCAGAAAAGAGTTTCCAGTTGGTGTACTATGGGATCTGATCCCAATCTGTCCCTGAGTCCAGGATGGTCTGAAACCATTGGCACACTGATCTGGAAAGATAAAAAATGGTGAAATTAACTTTTGCAGTCTCCATTTGGAAAAGTTGCAGGTTCATCCTAAAATAGATGTGATACTGGAAAAGGAAATCTGGAAGCTTGTGTGGCTTAGATCCATCAAAGGTGTTGGGTTCCTTTGCCTGGATCTTCTTGGGACATGTGACAGGAGGAGGAGGAATGGATTGGTTGCATATGCTAGATTTAATACTGCAAGCAAGTCTTTCCATGACTTTTATAAAATGTATACCATTGTCCTCAGGAAGTTTCCAAGTGCCACAGGCTTCAGGTTTGCTATTGCCATTGTCATCACTTGGACCATTACTGTCACCAGGGTTATTGCCTGGAGGACCACCACCACCCTGACCATCATCCTGACCTTCAGCATTGTCAGCCAGATTCAGGTCATCAGACAGGTCATAGTACTCAAGCTTGTCTTGAGTGTCATCAGGGTTGTAGGATTTTCTATTGTCTGGTTGGGACTCTGTGACATCCTTGGACTGGCAATTGGTGAGTTCCTGGTTGTTGAGCTCTTAGTCTATGAGTGGCTCTTTGGTTGTAGTGCTAAGGGTTTGAGAGTTGGAATGGGATGCAGGGAATTGGGGAGTGGAGGAGCCAAAAGCAGCAGCAGAGGAGCAGCAACAAGTGCCCAAAGGAAGCAGATGAGTAAGGATAGTGATGTTCTGTAAACAAGCAGTAGCATGAGTAATAGTTCTAGTAGTCATAGAAAAAATGGCAATACCGAAAGTCAGAGTCTAAATATACTGTTATGTTCCAGATGGGTGCCTAGTGTGTCAGGGAGCAGACCTTGGCCTCAGCTTATGTACTGTGCCCTTCCAGTATCACATTGGTCTGATTTGGACAAAGATGGAACCCAGAGGTGGAGAGAACAAGAGACAGAGTATGGACAAGCAGTAGGAGTGGTCAGAAGACAACCCAGAGGACTGATGAGCAGAACAGAGGAGGAAGAGGATAACAAAGTTGATATTCAGACTGAGGAAATGGATATAGGAAACTACTATGCTTAAATACACATTGAGAACTGGAAATGGGAAACAGGAAAATAACTGGGGAACAAAAGCAAGTACAAACAGGTAAAACATTTTGGAGGTAAAGCAGAAACTAGAAGTGTGTGGAAGGTATAGGTATGGAGGCAGAATAGAAAGGAGGCTGTTCAGAATGTAATAAAATGTAGAACAGAAGCAAGAAACAAATAGACCAAGGCAAGAGTAAAGGATCCAAGACAATAAAGGAAAAGCAAATGAACAACACTTGTTGCAGTGGTCATAAGCAACCAAGTGTGCACACCCACCTGTTCAGATAACAGGATGGACAGAAATCCATCAATGGAACAAGCAGATTGGAGTTGTGCAAAATCAGAACATCAGATATTGGATTTTTGGACATCAGATAAGTGTGGGAATGTAAGTGCAGATGCATGCAAGCAGTTGTGACACCATGGCTGTCACAGCCTGGGAGAAAGTTCAATTCTGGAAGGTCCCTTCAGGTAACCTCTGGGAAGTTTATGGGGCAGTACATGAGCATGCCAAATCCCTGCTACCTATGGCTATTGGGTCACAGGTGGTCAGATCCCTAAATCAGAAGCTTAAGAGCATGGTTCAGGCTTGCATTGATGCCTAGAGGGGTCTTTTCCAGTCACCAAAGTATAGAGGTCACCAGTTTCTTGAAGTTCTGGACCCAGCCTCAAAGAGGCCTATTCAGCCCAGGTTACCACTCTGGTAGCGCCTGGCTTTCTCTCCTTTGTGGAGCTCCACCCAGTCTTATAGCACACTTCACAAGATATATCCTAGGACATGCCCCCATCAGGTCTTACAGGATCTGATTTTTCCCTCAGGAGGACTTCTTTTGTCCCTGTGGCTTGGCTATCATCAAGACATGGGATCATATCTTGTAGCATTGTAAATGCTTCAAGCACCACATCAAGGAGCCAATCTATATCAGTGACTTGATCAATTTCCTAAAGAAGAACACCCTGGCTTTTGCCTTCAGGACCAATCCTTTGGGTATTGGGTAACAGCTAAACCCAGTCCAGTTATGGACCTGGGGCCTAGCCCCAGAGTCCTTTATGGTGAATCAATGCCTATCCCACTGCTGCCCTTGGTGTCTGCCAGCTCTTGCTAGTAGCAGTTAACTGGGAAATGACCTATTGGTCTGGTTGCGGGCCGTCTTGAGGTCAGCTTCTGGGGGCCTTGGAAGGTGGACAGGAGGACCAGACTGGGAAGTAGCAAATCTGGCAGCTTTCATGCGCTGCCCTCATCCTGTGCTTGGTAGCCTTTGGGAGACAAGCACATGTTGGCCCAGAGGAGCTGATCCCCTCCATCATCTTAGTATAGAGTAGTTACACTTGTTGTATTCTACAACCAGACTGCATTTGAGCACTAGCATACAAATTGTTGAACAAAAAAAAAAAAAAAAAAAAAGAGACAAGGCATTCTCCCCAGAAAGAAGCTGGTAAACTGGACTCTGAGAGCATAGCTGTGGTCCTTTCACCCATAGTTCTGTTAGCCCTTTCAGCTAGACTATTCAGCTGAGGCCTATTTCACACAGAATGTCTCCTGTCAATGCCACACTGCTTTGTAAATGCCAGGAACCTGTTAGACATGTATTCTCTGCCTTTATCATCCTGTAAAGCATGAATTTTGACCCCTAGCTGGTTCTCAGCCCAAGCTTTGCATGTCTTGAATGCTTCAAAGGCTTCTGACTTGGCTCTGAGGAGGTAGGCAGCTTGAAAATGCATAGAATCATCTATAAACATAATCTAGTACTTGTAGCCTTGATGGGTAGCAACTGGGAGCAGTCCATGGAGGTCTAAGTGCACCAACTTGAGTGGAGAGCAATTGTGGTTGTTGGAGAAGGGGAATGGATGGATATGCATCTTTCCTGCAAGTGTTAAGGAGGCAGACTCCAGACAGGGGTGGACTGCAAGTGGACAGGAGCGGACGATTTGTGGACCCAGATAGATGAGGCCTTGGCTTCAACTTATGTGTTGTGCCCCTCAGGAACCATAGTGGCCCCACTTGGCCAATCTACAACTTGTCAAACAGGAGCAGATGGGGTTGGATGAAGACAGGACAGTCCCAGACAGAGATGGGGCTGTAGCAGATAAGGGAACAGAGGGAGAAAGTCCTAAGTTGATATTCTGACTGCCAAACTACAGTGGAAGTAGTCTACTTATATACTAGCAGTCAGGATAAGGATCCGGGGATAGGTAGTCAAGTAACTAGTAATTTGAAAGTCCTTGAAACAGTTATCAGAGTCAGGTGAGAGCTGAAACTATCATGAAACTACAGTGAATTTCAAAGTGAGGAGTGTCTGTTTGGCATCCAGACAACCAGGGATAGCAAAACAATCAAAATAGTGGAAGGTCTGGGTTTCGGGAGGAATGATTATTATGAGACAGGAGGATGAAACATGCATGAAGAAATTGGTTATTGGGCCCTAGAATGGAGACTGGCAGAGGGGTAGTCTGGAGGAACAAGCTTGCAATGGCTGTCCAATTGGATCAGGAGGTGAACCGGCTGGTCTGGGCCCACTGAGAGTGCCTTGTAACCAGGGCTCGAAAGCTTAATGGACAAGAATTGGGGTCTGTAACAGTATTCCTCCCTTAGGGCCAAGCCTCTGAGGCCCAGAAGTGGAGCAGATACCTGCCCTGAACTTTCTGTCAGATACAAAAGGAGTGCTGGCAGATGACAAACTTCATTTGAAAACTTGCTTCCTGCCCCTATGGCTTCCCACAGCAACAACAGCACCAACAATGCCACCCCCTTCTACCCCTCTATGATGGCGGCTTTTGCTGCCTTCTACCAACAGTGGCAACAAGGCTACTCAACACCTGCCCTGGAGGGTGAGACAACAGAGGCAGGTCCCAGCAAGAAGTGCAGGAGACAGGAGGAGTCAGAGGCAGAGAAGGAGGAAAGGTGGAGGAGGAAGAAGGAGGAAGAGGTGATTGTCAGGGGACGCGCCCCTGTAGGATGCTATCTAGGTATGAGTGCTACGTTTTGTATCGCGGTCCCCTCTCTAGGGATCGTCCGGATCAGTGGCCATACCATCGCCCTCCCTTTTCCATGATCATCCATATTAGGCGTAGTCTTACACACTTCGATATTGTCATGTGCGCGTTATCGTCTGTCTCCATTTAGTAGTGTTTATGTAGGCCGGTCTGTGCGCAGACCGTTTGTACTTATATAGGCGTGGGTCTGGGAACTACAGTTCCCCACCCAAATATCAACTTGGTTCCAGGCACCTCACTCCCCTTACAGTGATCAGAGGAGAGGAGGGTCCGGAGGACTCAGAGGCAGAGGACGAGGAAGAGGAGGACGAGGGCGGAGAGGTGGATGAGTAGCAGGTCTACTCTCCTGTAGATACAAATTTTTTTGAACTTTTATATATAATATGTTTTCTTGGGTCAATGCTAGTGTGAACAGAAACAGTAAGAACAGGGCTAAGCCAAAGGTAAGGGAATCAGAGAACAGATAGAGGACCTGGCTTGTCAGGGTAGCTGGCATGAAAGTCAGCTACTAGCTCTTGTACATGTTCAAGTTCCTTATCTGTTAGCCAACTAGACTCCTCATCTGTGCCTTCATAACCAGCCCAAATGACCTTGTACAGAAGTGGACATGACTGGTGATGACAGTCAATCTTGGAGTCCACAATCTGCTCAATTTCGTACTTGGGCTCATTATTGATGATGACTGGAGGCAGAGGCAGAGGAACATGGTTAGGAATAGTATTAGGAGTCAAAGGCTTGAGCATAGAAACATGGAAGACTGGGTGTACTGCACACATAGAGTCAGGGAGTCAAAGGGTGAAGGAGTGAGAACCAACTTGAGTGATGATCTCATATGGGCCTAAGAATTTCTTGGACAGTTTCTTGGAAGGCCTAATAGTCTGGAAGTATTGAGCTTTGACAAAGACTTTATCGCCAATCTTGAAGTCTGGAGCAGACTGTCAGTGGATGTCAGTGGACACCTGATAATGCTCCTGGGCTTGGGTGATTTCAGTCTTAAGGACAGAGTGTAAGTCATTGAGGTCAACTGCGAAATCTCGGGCCCAGGCGGATGCAAGGTCTCATTCAGGATGGATGGAGATGGCAGGGTGATAACCCTTGTTAGCAAAGAATGGAGAGACACCTGTAGTAGCACTAGGTGTGTTATTGTAGGTGAACTCTGCAATGGGGAGTAAGTCAGCCCAATTGTCCTGCTGATAATTGCAGTATATTTGGAGGTATTGTTTGAGTGTCTGGTTGGTCCACTCCATCTGTCCGTCACCTTCTGGATGGTACCCGGACGTGAAGTGTAGCTTCATGTCTAGGGCCTTACCCAAGGACCAGAAGAAGTGCAAGACAAATTTGAAGCTGCAATCAGACATGACATGAGAGGGGACACCATGCTTCAAAAATACATGGAGGACAAATAGGCGGGCAAGCTCAGCCAAGGTAATGGTGTTGTGTGTAGGAATGAAGATACTTTGCTTAGTGAGTCGGTCAATGATTACAAGAGTGGTGTCAAAGCCAGAAGACTTGGGGAGCTTCTCGATGAAGTCCATGGAGATGGAGTACCAAGGGCGATCTGGGATAGGGAGCTGTTTGAGGTTTCCATATGATTGATGGTGCTGTGACTTGCTCCACATACAGGTTATGCAGCTTTTACAGAAGTCCTTGATGAAGGAGCAGACATTTGGCCAGGTGTAGTCATGATGGATCAGTTCTAGTGTCTTGTTCTGACCAAAGTGTCCTGAAAGCATATGGTCATGCTTATACTGCAGGACTTGTAGGCGGAGGTCATTAGAGTCAGGAATGTAGATGTGACTGTTGAGGTGGAGGAAACCATTGAGATCCACAGACCAGCGGCCTTGGGGGTTAGAGATGTGCTCAGTGGCGAAGGGATCAGATGGAAGAGCGGACAGGATGTCAGAGTGAAGCTGCTTGTAATCTAGGACCACGGCCACTCAAAGGGAAGGGATGAAGAGAGAGGTAGCTTGGATGGAGGCAGCAAGTTAATCTTGAGTGAAGACAGGTCTGAAGTTGTGAGGATTAACTGTGGTGTAGCCAGTATTCCCCCCTTTAGGATAGATATCCCATCATCTAGTCAATGTGTCTGGCTTCATCCTGAGACATCCAGAGCAGAAGCGGATGACAAGGTTGAACTGTGACAAGTACTTGGACCAACAAGCCTGGTGACAAGTCAAGGTTTTCATAGTGGAGAAATACTCCAGGTTCTTGTGGTCAGTAGCCACATCGATAGGTAAGGCAGAACCTTCCAGGTAGTGTCGCCAGACATGGAAAGCCTTGAAGATGGCTAAGAGTTCCTTGTTGTGAGTGTCATAGTTTAATTTGGACAGATTGAAGGTGTGGGAATGGAAAGTGACAGGATGAATATCGCCATCTAGAGCAATGATGGAGAGAATGGCAGCCAGGGCATAGTCTGATGCATCTGTTTCAACAATGATCTGGGAGTCTGGAATTCAATGAGTCAAGACTGGAGCCATAGTGAAAGCCTTCTTGAGTGTCTCGAATGCTGCGTGACACTCTGCCATAAAATTCCAGGAAACACCCTTGCGGGTGAGATGAGTCAAGGGGATTACAATATCGGAGTAGCCATGGATGAAACAGTGGTAGAAGTTTGCAAAACCCAGGAAGGACTGGATGTCCTTGATCTTCTTTGGCTTGGGCCAGTCTTGGATGATCTTGACCTTCTCTTCAGACATCTTGAGACTGTCCAGGGACAGGATGTAACCAAGATATTCGACTGTTTCCAAGTGGAACTCACATTTGTCTGCTCACGCATACAAGCCATGCTTGTGGAGCCAGTGGAGGACTTCCTGGACGTGCTTCTTATGCTGGGTGATGTTGTCCAAGTAGATTAGGATATTGTCAAGATAGACAGTAACACAGACATCTAGTAAGTCACTGAAGATGTCGTTCATGAATTGCTGGAAGGCTGCAGGTGCATTAGTGAGTCTGAAAGGCATCACCATCCATTCAAAGGACCCATAATGGGTCTGGAAGGCAGTCTTCCATTTGTCTCCTTCAGTGATCTGGATGAGGTGGTAGGCATGACAGAGGTCTATCTTGGTATAGATACAAGCTTTGCAAGGTGAATCTAGAAGGTTGGAAATCAGGGGAAGTGGGTAACAGTCTTTCTTGGTGATTTTGTTGAGTCCATGGAAGTCGATGCAGAGGCAGAGGGAGCTGTCTTTCTTGCAGACAAAAAGGACTGGAGCACCATGCAGAGAGGTTGACAGACAAATGAAGCCAGTGGACAAGTGTTCATCAATGAACTCTCTTAATGCTTCCAGCTCAACCTGGGATAGAGAGTAAATAGGACCTATAGGCAGACTAGCACCCTCTTCCAGGTTCATTTTGAGGTCATATGGACAGTGCGGAGGCAGTGTCTCCATGTGGACCTTGCTGAAGACATTGGCAAATTTGTGATAATTGGAGGGAACGTTTGATAAGTCAATGGGCTCAGAGGGCTGAGTGGACCCAGCAGAGGTGGATGAAGATTGGAAGTTGAAGGTAAGGGTAACTGAACCAGGTAGTTGTGAGGCACGTAAGAAGGGTGCTGCACCAATGAGACTGATGTGTGGATGTGGCAGAGGTGAATTGGACAGAGTGGAGGAATCAGATGTGTGAGACAAGGGGTCCATACCCAGGACAGCGGATGGCAGATCCTGGTGGACAGGAGATGGAAAGTCAAGCGCGGTGCAGGGTGACAGAATGGAGGTTGGAGGATCTAACTGCTGTGGCCAGAACAAGATACTGCTTGAAGCCCAGTCAATCAACAGATTGTAGCAGGCGAGCCAGTTATGACCAAGTACCACAGAGCAAGACAAGTCTAACCAGGTGACATAGAAGTCCAAAATTATTGATTCACCAGTAGGGAAGGTAACAGGGATTTTCACTAGTTCAGTTATATACAAATTGGATGAGCTGTCACAAAGTCAAAGTTCAACAGGAGCAATGTGGGAGGTAGGAATCGAGCAATCATGAACAAAAGAGGAGTCAATGAAGCAGTGTGTAGAGCCACTATCCACAAGAGCAGTTACTGTGCCATCAGACAGACATGGGTTGGAGGCAGACAGAGGGGCAAGGGATGGAGAGGAGAGTGGGACATGAAGGGCGTAAGGGTCGGAAAGAGTGGATACATTGAGTCGGAAACTTTCTGTAGCACAGACAAGTTCAATGCGGTCCTCAGTCTGTGTGGAGTCCTGAGGACCACCCTCTATTTTTTCAAACCTGTGGAGGGATTTGAAGTAGAGGGGCTCTTAGCTGAAGCCTCAGGTGGAGCTTGGGCCTACCAACCTTTAGTCCTCTGGTTGGAGGTGGACGGACCCGGAGGAGGACCAGATGTGGATGATTTGCGAGGGCAGCTATCTACCTGGTGGTTGGCTTCACTGCAGAACATGCAAAGGTTGTTATCAAAACGGCACTGGTGTTCTTGGGGGGTGAGCTTGCCATTAGGACTGAGTTTGTTGCCCAGGGAAGACTTCGGAGCATTTCCAGATGCTTTTGGATGATTACCGGACTGGGAGGAGTTGGGAGGAGGTCTCATAGAGGTGTTAGGCTTGTTGGTAAACTGATTGTTAGGCTTCCTTGGATTGGGGTCACTCCTTGGGTGCTGTGCAGAATGATCACTATGTCATTTTCGCTCACACTGCCACTCCCAGTGATGTTGGTCAATAAGACTAGCAACCCTCTTCATTTCATCCAAAGAATTGGGCTTGCCCTCAGCCTGGGTAGCAATCAAGTCTTGTATGTGATCTGGAAGTCCTTTATAGTAGCAATGACAGAGGACCAAGTCTGGCCAGCCAACTAAACTAGCCAGGCAGTTGAACTCAAGGTCATATTTGAGGATAGGTTGGCTGCTGGCCATCCAGAGTGAGTCCAGTTCCTCAGCAGCTTCCCTGGAAGGATCTGCCAGCCTGAAACAATTTTCTATTTCCATGATGAAGACATCCCAGCTATTGAGGAGTTCATGGTCTGACCACTTGAGGTCCTCGGACGCGAGGATGGTCTGGAACCAGTCGAGTGCAGTACCAGAGAGATAGGTGATGGCAAAGCAGATTTTGGATGGATCGTCCAGGAATTGGTGTGAGTTCAAGGTAAAGTATAGGCAACATTGGAAGACCCATTGATGAATTTTGAGTGGGTCTGAGCTGTCGAAAGTGTCAGGTTCCCGGACCTTAGTGTGAGAGGGGTTTGTTGGTCTGGCGGAGCCATTGCACTCCAAGGAGTGGAGGGTATGAGAGAGGTGACCAAGGGCATTTGCTAATGACTCCTGGCATCCTTGGTTATCACCAAGGTCTGCACCAGGGTCATTGTCATTGTCTTTATCTCAAATCATGGAGTCCGAGGGCCTTCTGAGGTCTCTGCATGAAGGCTCGATGGAGGGTTGGTCCTGGACTTGAGGCTAGGGAGTAGTTGTAGTAGATGACATGGGAGAGGTGGTAGGGTGTATAGTAGTGACTGAAGTGTAGGTGCAATCTATATGAGGGAGTATGGGTTCTGGGATGGGGGTTCCTTGAGCTCATGCAACACTACAAGTTGTGATTGGCATAAGATGGAACAATACCCAAGGTTCAAGTCAGAATATACTGTTAAGGAGGCAGACTCTGGACAGGGGCAGACAGGAGTGGATGATTTGCAGACCTGGATAGATGAGGCCTTGGCTTCAACTTATGTGTTGTGCCCCTCAGGAACCATAGTGGCCCCACTTGGCCAATCTACAACT
>JAEUWK010000373.1:0-16026 GCA_018524425.1 Podaxis sp. AQ795752 | reverse complement strand
AAGTACCAAGCCGGAATGAAATAAGTGCTCAGTTCCGGAAACGGTTCAACCAGATGTCAGATAAAACGCACCAGCGGACCACGCATTTCCGATTCCATTCGCCCACTTCCCCTGCAAATTCGCTGGTAATGCACCCCTCGCACTACTTGCAAGTAAATATCTCCCATAGTTAAACAACAACCACTCGATATACACATTCCCAGCCAAATTGTCCACGGCATCAATTTGATACTTATCCACCAACACGTCCGTAGGCGTGTCCAGCTGTGCCGTCTGACCAAGATCTAGTGCAAAAGGTGCAGTAGTGAAAGCCATGTAATCGTCGACATGCTGCGCGAGAATACTAGCGAAAGATGGGGATGACGTTGCGTCTTCGGTAATGAGAGACACCAGGGTATCGTGTGGATCCGGCCCACGGAAGGAGAATCCGAACTCTGCGTCTCCTGCATCGAGGTTAAAGTTGGTATCGCCGACCCAAGTTATCCAGGCCTCCTTTGCTGCACCAGTAACCTCGATAGTGGCATTCGGTGGCGAGCCAGAGGTTGTGGGGAATTGTACACAGCGAACAGTGCCGCCGGGTGCGTTTGCGCGTGCGAGGAACTCGTACATCATACTTGAAGCTGAGACGAAACCACGGACCTCAAGAGTATCCGAGTTTAAGCAAGTAATGTTCGGTGCGGAGAGACCATCCTCGAGAGCGGAAGAGAACGCATAGGTGAGGGCGGGGAGGGTCCGGACGCCAGATAATATAGAGGGATTGATGATGGTGTGTTGTGTGCAAGCTCGGGTGGGATGGGAACAGAAAATCGTCCTATCATTGGGTTAAAGAGAGGACTGCTTGAACAAGACGACTGCGTATTACCGTTGGTATACAGCCCCATCCTGAGTCCAAACGGTCCTGGCGATGGCCTTGTCAAGGTCAAGATACCGTCCATAGTTCGTTACAGCGCCAGTCGAGTTGATATTGGAAATGAGGTATCCTGCTCCAGCATAAGAGCCTGTGGCTATTTTTAGCACACGCGTACGGAAGGGGGACAGGACAACACAAAAAAAGGATGGTCTCCTCTAGACGCACCATATTGCCCCGCATCCGTTGTGAGAACGTTAACATCTGAGTGTGTTGTTAGTGTCGGGGTCGTTGCTCGAAGAGCGAAGACTGCATACTATCAATATCGCCAGTTGGACTCTGGAAAATCCTCTGGCGAATATCTCTCATAGCCTGAGCCACAGCATCTCGTTCGGAAGCTTGCTTGTTACCGCCATTATAATTCTGGAATGTTACAAAAATGAGGATGAATCCAATGCACGGAACAACAAATATACAGGGTCAGCGAAAGGACCACCAGACCACAGGGACTCGATGTTAAGTTGAACAGTCTCCTGAGTCGTTCCCCCAGGCGTTGTTGCTATATATTGCATCGTGAATATCATTCAGAAGGCAACAATAAGTTACATGCCTGCGAGGTAGCCATTGCCAACTGGAAGCCACTCTCGGGACCAAACGAGGCCAGGTTTAGTGTACCAGAGACCATTCCCAGAAGAAGGAAAGCCTGGGGGAGCGCCACGAGCTACGAGTAAGAAATGCAACAGTGCCAAAAGACAACGATGAATCCACATCCTCAATGTCGCCAGCAAGGCGGACAGAGAGGGAAAGGAGGAGTAGAGCAGCGGAAAGTGGATGTGATCCATATGGTCGCGTATATATTATTGTAACACGTCTTGTTGGTTAGAAGAATCGCGGACACATCAAGTCCGCTGTGGTATTCGTGTAGACACGCAGTTGCGAAGTAGCGCTGGGACAGGCAAACACATGGCACATGACCTCGGATCTCTGCAGCCGCCCTCTATTCCGGACCAGCCGGTGACAAGGTGCCAAAGCTGCTGAACAGCATTTCTGTTCAATCCTTGTAGGGGAGAGAATGCACAACTGAGCTGATTCCATAGAAAGCATCAGACGAGAGTTGAGGAGAGAACCAATCATAAAGTCCGAAGTTGGACAAACTTACACCCAGGTAGCCACCGTGTTCTCACGATCCGTATTCGAGGTACACAATCTGCGATTCCGCTATAGGTTCTCTCGCTGCTCAAAACGCCCCCCTGCTTCGAAACGTGTTGCTTTCTCGGTCAAGAGACGGCATTTTCTCGGCGTTGTATTCACGGCTGGTGACCCTGTCCCTAGATGCACTCGTGGTCTGCAGCTTCCATACGGCAATGGAAAGCCTGTGACTATTGCTGAGGTCTCACTGCCTTGCTACCGACCTAGTTGGAGCCTTCATATCACATTGTCTAGAGAGGAATTATGCCGGATATCGACCTGCATTCACAGGGACGGTAGGCAACCGCGCTATTGATGCAGTCCAGGGTGTACTCTTCGGTTTACCTCCGTCACCAAAATCCAGTATCAGATGAATTCTGGAACGTAGTCGAACTGGAACCGAATGGCAACTTCTCAGTTGAAAAGCTTCTGTGCACTGCGCCGATCCGGGGAGTAAGCCAACTTGAGTGTTTTCGTCGACAAATCTCGATTGCTTGTTCCGACGACTTAGATAAGGACTATGCTGGAACAACGTGATCGGAAAAAAAAAAAAAAAAAAAAAAAAAGAGAGAGAGAGAGAGAGAGAAGAGAGAGAGAGAGAGAGAGAGAGAGAGAGAACCCCTACCTTCCCCTCTACTCTTTCGGGATCTCGAGTATTGTGACTACGAAAACGACATCGATCCCAAGAAACCGATCATGGCGTACGCTTCAAAGGGGCACTCAACAAACCCATAAAGATCCTCAAAAAAGACATACTCGGCACAATTTAATTGTGTCAAAAGCGACGATAGTATGTAACTCGCATGGTGACATGTTTCATGTCTTCCCGGACCATTGACCCGGTGACAGACTACCCGCCAGCGGGCAACTGGCCCGAGGGTTGCATAGCTACTTCATGGTGTGCCGAGACCCACACCCGTAGCGATGACGGCCACATGGGGATATGCGACTAGGAGAGGACAGGTTTTCCATTATTGGGCTTGCTTGAGGGTGTACTGAGCATTGAGTGATGTGAGCCAGTGTGATGACTAGAATGTGTCCGCGTTGGTTGAGGCGAGGGAGAGTACAATTTCAGAGCGGGTGATGTTATTGGCTGGGGGTTAACTCAGAACAGGCGAGTGCCTTCCACTTATAGAGAGATGCACTGCTCCGCCCGCACTCGTCCCACATGCATCCTTCTTCCTTCAAAATAAACTGGGGCTGTACAAAATTAGAGTGTCCAATCGGACATCCACGCTAGACTCGTGTCATATGAACCTCATGGCTTCTAGGTTCCGGATTCGTTGAACAGAAGCTTGCGAGCCTTCACCATTTGCACGAGTCAAGGGTGTCCAGTTACGAGGTACGGACACCATTACTAACTGAGACCTTCTACCACCCTCAAAAATCAGACACATATATGTAAGGTAGATAGATGGTTGATCACTCCTACATATTCCATAACATCTTGCAATGCCCAACGGGCGACACTCGAATCCTCGTTATTGGGGTGGATGGATTTATTGCAATATGGATCGTCCACTACCTTCTGGAACAGGGCTACATAGTTCGAGGGACAGTTCTCTCCTCAGCCAAACCTGAACCATTGCGCAAGCATTTCAAGAACTACTTGGATGATGGAAAACTCAAACTCATCGTTGTCGCAGACTCCAGCCAGGCATGTCCAGCATGCACCCTCTCGATCTCCTAGAACAAAATCTCATTGTATAACGCTGACAATACGAGGGTGTATACGATGATTTCATGAAAGATATCGATGTCATTATACACGTGGCGTTGCCCGTTCATGATGAAGCAGGTGACCCCAGCGGTGAAACCCAGTCTTTCATGAATGGCAAATAAACTGTACTTAACTAAAAGATAATCAATCCATCTGTGCAAGCCACTCTTCAGATCATGAAAAGTGCTTTAGCTTTTGGGTATGACTACCCATTACTCATCAACATTGTTGTTAACTCGGACACCTTCAGGAAGAACGTCAAAAGGATCATATACACCTCCACCAGCACAATCAGGCGTTCCGAATTTACTGAACCTCCAGAGCCAGTGGACGAATTATGGACCGAAGAAGACTGGAACGATGACCGCCTCAAGCTTGTTCAGGAATTCGGCAGAGATGCCCTGCCTTCGGATAAATATCAGGCTTAAGGTCCTAGCTGAAAAAGGTGAATACCTCTGCCCATACATGTCATCCATACGATTTATATCAACTGCGTAGCCGCTTGGAACTTTAAGGAGGAACCTAAGAATGATATTGCTTGGGACCATGCACCGTACATCCTGGATTTACAAGCACATCTCTCCAAGCTTCACGAGTCTGTGTTCTCGACCTGACGACCACCTGCAGAGTGTAACACAAATCCGATCCCTTTCACCATAATTACTTCACATCCCAATATAGCCATTTCTACAAGACTGGAATGACCCATCTGCTTTCAACTGGACTGCCAAGTTCTTCCATGACTTAGTTTTCGATCCCACACCCAAACCCCAAAATCTGCTTGAAACATCACATGCCTGTGTTGATGTTAGAGATTGCGCTCTCGCGCACGTCCTCGCTCTCCAAAAACCAGGCACAGGAGGCGAAGAATTTTACTTGTTGGAAGTACGTCCCATAACTGGTTTCGCATGTGGCTTTGTAGCTCACAGGTACCCATATAGCTGATATCATTTCTCATGATTGGAGTAAGTCCCTTAACACCTTGAAGTCATTGATAATTACAACCGTTGAAGAGGCTAACCGGTTGAAGCCCGTAATCAACCTCGCTATATATTCTATTGTGCCCCCGTATCCTAACATCCGGAAGGACTATCGCTCTCGATTCGACAACAGGAAAGCCTGGCAGATTCTTGGCATCACTTGCCGTGGGAAGGAACCAATGACACGAGGTATTCTAGAGGATTATGTGCGGAGGGGTTGGTAGAAAAAGTCTGGGGAATTATACCTTAGAGGGTTCATTTGGGTTTATCTTTTGCGTGCAGCAAATTTTTTAAAGGATATACGATTATCCATTGTCCAGAGTGATAATACATTAGATAAAGAAGAATACATGATCAAAATCAACAACAAACTGTTGCAGAATTGCACTGAGAATTACATGAGATAAACGCCTGTATGAGACGCGCATGTGTGGATCGTATACGTAGACTTATATCATGAAAATCCGTAGTTGTTGACGCTAAACTAGGAGTTCGCCCTCGGCCGCGTGGGTGGGGGCATTGACAAACCAGACATCGACGTCGAAGGTGTGTGCTGCGTCAGCAGAGTTGAAGGGTCTTCAGGATACGGCTGCTGGGTTGTCATAAGCCACACCACAGCCTCTTCATCGTTATTACCATGCGCCACTGTCCGGCCCAGTCCAACTTGCACCATAATCAATGTCGGCACAATTCCCTGAATATTGGAGTCAGTTAGCTGTGCACGGGGGATGAAGAGACCGCAACAGATGGCCTACCACAACTTGGACACCTGCGCAGTCTAAGACGGTCTGTGCGTTCAACGTCAATTTTCGGATTCAGCCGTACTCCAGGGTGAGCATGACATACGTTTGCAACTGGATGCTTCTGAAACGCAAGATTCAACCCCAAATACAGGGTATAGAGTACTCCGGATTCCACCCTGATAGGTGCACCGGTCAGCAGAGGCCGTGTTTCGGCAAGACGAGGGACGTACAGAACAGCGATAGTGGTAATGTATCGCCTTCTGAGTGCTTGTGATAGCAGATGACAGTCCCATCTAGTAATATAGATAATCCTACCAGCTAAGACAAAAAAAAAATAGTTAGCAGCCCGTCCTGAAGAGAATCAGGTGACAGACCGACCTGTTAGACCAGTCAACACCAGATTATATGCAAGCGCCGACGATAAGTACACCCATCCCCTGGATACTGACTCCATCGATGTACCCTCCAATGCGTAGCCAACAGCTGTCCAAAGCAGCTCAGTCATAAATATCGTTCCCAAAAAAACTAGAAACGCTGAAACAACTTACCTGTCACTCCAATTAGTCCGAGCACCCCCGATCCCGTAAGCCACCACCTATGCCCCCATACCACCACGCAACGATACAATAATAACCCGTGTCCTACCAGGCTGCGCACAGATATCCAGGCCATTAACATTCCTGTTCCTCGAAGAAACAGTAAAGTCGTACTTGTTAGTGACGAACAAGCTGTATTTCGGATACAGGTGCAAGAACATTAGCTGTTCCGTCCCGAGGAGCGTCTTGAACAATAGCCACACAGTGTAGACAATGTCACTTGTCGCGATCACATACATCGCCACAGACATTAGGAGCAAGAACCACCGTCCTGATTTGTTAAACCATAGGACATAAATACTGATTGCGAAAAGGATCGTATAGAGGCCTACACATTGTCGTAAGCCGATGATTATTGGTGTTTAGCGAATGGGAAGGAACGCAGTGATCGAGGCTCAAAGTTACCCACCGAATAGAAACAACTCAAGCTTTGTGCCAATTAAACAGTGATAGGATGGCGGGTTAACAGCAGTGTAGCACTTACCAACGTAGCACCAACATACGCATTCAACGCAGTGGGGAAACCTGCGCCTTTTACACCTTGATCAATGTTTACGGGTCCGGTTGGTGCCATCCCAGGCATTTCAATATGTTCCAAACCCAATCCCTAAAGCAACCTTGTAATCAACAGCAGCCTTGATCCTCTCCAAAGCGCCCCGAGAGTTACGCCCAAGCTTAAATGCGAGGCTTGACCGCCAGCAAAGCAGGGATACCAGCCGGAAAAAACAGAACGCAGAAAACAGAGCGAACGAAGAACCAACGTGTGATATACATGTCATAACGATTATATGTTCTCTCCGCTGAGGCCATACAGGTAGGGTTGGACCTGAAGGGACGAGTGCACTGCCGTTCATTTCGCTATTAAGAGGTGGATGTGGGTGCGATGACGATTAAGGGAATGACATGATGTTCAATTGTCAGCACAGCACCAGCAGTGTTATTCAAAAGGCTAGTCACGGCGGGCGATGACTTGCTATGATAACCGAATTTAATTCGTCGAGATGTGTTGGCGGGTAGGAAGCAGTACCAGAAGCAAGTTTAAATCCAAATTATTTGTCACCCTATGCTCACAAGAAGTCCTGCCTTGTTCAAGGAGCTTCAGCAGATAAAACACAGAATGCTTATTACACAGAGGAAACAAAATTAGATTCCAATTACGTCCTGTGCGGAGGGATGGTCCTCTATCCTGAAATATTGAATTATCCTACAACAGGCTTACTCCAGTAACAGCTTTTCGCCTCCATCCTCAAGAGAGCCATGATTTAGAAAGCAAACACAACAGACAAGATTATAAAGTTATGAAGAGCAGTCGAGTCGTTGACTGGTAGGTCAAGTAGACACGACCTGACTTTTTCCACTGGTCATCCCAGGCAAAGCATTACGGACACCAATTATGCCTCTGTCCTCTCGTACCCCCTATATTCACGTCACGCGGACAGTGAGATATAGTTGGCTTACGCCGACTTGGCCTTCGCAGCCATGAGGTTGAGAGCAGAACCAGCCTTGAACCACTCGATTTGACCCTCATTGAAAGAGTGGGCGAGAGGGATTTCCTGAAGCATGTATTAGACTCATGGCATGATTAATATAAAGGCGACGGTACTCACATCCTTGGAACCATCAGAATGCTTGGCGACGAGGGTCAAGTTCTTGCCAGGAGCGAAGCTCTCGAGACCCAAGATGTCAACCTTGTCATCGGGGCGAACCTTGTCGTAATCGGCCGGGTCGGCGAAGGTCAAGGCGAGCATACCCTGCTTCTTCAAGTTGGTCTCGTGGATACGAGCAAAGGAGCGGACAATGATGGCGAGACCACCAAGGAAGCGGGGTTCGAGAGCAGCATGCTCGCGAGAGGAGCCCTCACCATAGTTGTGGTCACCAATGACAACCCACTTGATGCCATGATCGCGGTAGTAAGCGGCAGTTTGCGGGACACCACCGTACTCGCCGGTAACCTGGTTCTTGACCTTATTGGCCTCACCGTTTTCAGCGTTGATGGCGCCGATAAGGCAGTTCTGGGAGATGTTCTCGAGGTGTCCACGGTATTTCAACCAGGGTCCACCAGCAGAAATATGGTCTGTCGTGCACTTGCCCTTGACCTTAATCAGGACAGGGAGGTCTGTGGGAGTCTTGCCATCCCAGGGCTTGAAGGGCTTGAGGAGTTGAAGGCGGTCGGACTTGGGATCAACGGCAACCTGAACGTTGGCACGGTCTTCAGGGGGAGGCTGGAAGGTATTCTCTCCAGGGTCGTAGCCGCGGGGAGGAAGCTCATTGCCATTGGGATCGGAGAACTTGAAAGGCTTGCCATCAGCACCAATGAGCTCGTCGGTCAAGGGATTGAAGGTCAGGCGGCCAGCGAAGGCGAGAGCAGTGACAATGTCGGGGGAAGCGACGAAAGCGTGAGTAGCTGGATTGGCATCGTTACGACCGGTGAAGTTGCGGTTGTAAGAGGTGATGACTGGGGTCCTCGTTAGACACTGTTCGACAGGATATCACTATTGAGATACATACTCGAATTGACCTCGCCTTTCTTGACGTCTTGCCTATCCCATTGACCAATGCAAGGACCACAGGCGTTGGCAAGGACGACAGCACCAGCGTTCTCGAAAGTGTCGATGAGACCGTCACGAGCAATGGTGGCGCGAACCTGCTCAGATCCTGGCGTAACAGTGAACCTGCTCTTGAGGTCAAGGCCGTGATCAGCAGCTTGCTTGACGATGGAAGCCGAGCGAGTCATGTCCTCGTAGGAAGAGTTGGTGCAAGAACCGATGAGACCAACTTTGATTTCCTCGGGCCAGCCATTCTTCTTAACTTCCTGAGTAAATTTGGAGATAGGGGTAGCCAAATCGGGTGTGAAGGGACCGTTGATATGAGGCTCAAGTTCCGAGAGGTTCTGAAAACAACATTAAAACAGCCCCGGAGATATTCCTCGTCCAAAACTTACGATCTCAATGTGTTGATCGTATTCAGCACCCTGGTCGGCCTTCAGGTTGTGAGCGAAAGCCTGAGCATACTCAGCAATCTGGGAACGCTTAGTAGCCTTGAGATAGTCCGTCATGCGATTGTTGAAGGGGAAGAGGGAGGTTGTAGCACCGATTTCAGCGCCCATGTTACAAATAGTAGCCATACCCGTGCAAGAGAGAGACTCTAGACCAGGGCCGCGGTACTCCACGATCGCACCAGTTCCACCCTTAACAGTAAGGATACCTGCCACCTTGAGAATAACGTCTGGAACAAGTAGTTAGCAAAAGATGGGGGGTTGGTTCTTGAGGGACACGTACCCTTGGGAGTAGTCCATCCGCCAATCTTGCCAGTGAGGTTAACACCAATGACCTTGGGGCACTTAAGCTCCCACGGAATTCCAGCCATAACGTCGACGGCGTCGGCACCACCAACACCACAGGCAACCATACCAAGACCACCGGCGTTGGGGGTGTGGGAATCAGTACCAATCATCAAACCACCAGGGAAAGCATAGTTCTCGAGAATAATTTGATGAATGATACCAGAGCCAGGTTTCCAGAAACCAAGACCGTACTTGGCTGTAGCGGTAGCAAGGAAGTCGTAAACCTCCTTGTTAATATTGATGGCACGCTGAAGATCCTTGACACCACCGACTTGGGCCTCAATCAAGTGGTCACAGTGAACGGTGGTGGGCACAGCGGCGGTGTCCATACCAGCAGACATGAATTGGAGTAGGGCCATCTAGTTGATATCTTACGTCAGCGAAACCCCAGGAATGACGTCGATAAGAGTGTACCTGGGCGGTGGCATCCTGGCAAGCGACCCGCTGTCCGAAACAAAGCCGTGTCAGGGCAGGGACGATGTAGAAACAATGGCGATGATGACACGCACGTCTGGGCGGAGCTTGAGATAGCTAACTCCACGTTCGATGTCCTGACCATGGGGGTCGTCAAGATGGCCATAAAGGATCTTTTCGGAGAGTGTCAGAGGGCGTTTCAGCCTGGAGATGCGTAAGTATATAATAAATAGACAGTAAGGGCGTGAAATGCACCTGTCGCGGACAATTGCAAGATTGTCTTCGATGCGCTGGTAGTTGATATAGGCGTTAGGCTCAAGAAGAGACATAGGGACTTTGGTATCGCCAATACGGGGAGCAGCAGTGGCCATGCCTGCGGCCAGGCGCTTTGCAGCGCGCGCGGCATGGGCGGTCTTGGTTGTGAGGTTGAACATCGTCGTTGACGATGAGGGGAAGTGTCGACAGCGACAGAGGAGGTTAAGAGGTGAATGGAAGAGACCGGACAGGCGGACTACAAATTTATGTATGCCGGGCACGTGAATGGATTAGCCGGCTTGGCCTCCCAACCAATCAGAACGTGTCTTTTATGTTGCTGGTTCTAACATATTACAGTTCCCGCCCTGCTGCCGATCTGCCAACTCAAATGCCAGTCACATAGTTAACCCTCTTGCCTCACCCACTAGTATCTCTACTTCCTTCCCGATGTCTAGCCCAACCCTTGCTTTCGCCATTTTACGCACAAGCACCCTCCCAGTTCGTTCCTCGACGTCTTTTGTTTCTGTCTGATATGACACTGGCACAGCATCGGTATCCCGGCTAGAAGACACGGCAAACACTCACGGATGACCTCCGCGGCCTGCTCGCTTACCTCCAACGCTGACAGCTTGCTCATAAACTCTTCCATCGCTTGACCTGATGCCGTCAACCGATGAGAAGCATATTGCAACCTGCGTGAGGACTCACATCTCTCCAACCTGCGTCTTAGTCGCTCGGAATCGGATACGGATACATCGTCCTTGGTGATCGCATCCCTGACTTTCGAGTTGCTGTAATTCCGAGTCAGTGTCTCCCTCATAGTCTCAACGTATCCCCTTGCTGCGTCTTCGTCCTCTTTCAATGTCTTCCTGATTGTATCTGCGAGCTGTTCTCTGAACACTTTGATCTGTGCGCAGTCGCATTGAATCCCAACTCGATCAGACCCAGTAAGATCAACATACCTTTTGCAAATACTTCTCCACCAAAAACACCTTGGCAACAATTGCCTCGTTCAGCTCCATTATTAGGGCCTCCTTACCTCGCTACCTTCCAATCAGAGGACGAATGACGGACGACGGGATATACGACTCACGATTTGGTCAGCCTCCTTCTGTGACTCCTTCACGGTCATTCCCTGACGGGGATTCGCGAATGCCATTCTTTTGCGTGCTTCAACATCTGCCGCAGTTTTGCAAGCCGCTCTACAAAGTCAGATCAATAATGAGTAATGATTGTTGGCCAGCTCGGACTTACAATAATTTTTGTAGCTCTTTATTTGTGGGTTCTCTCTGCATTTTTGACTTCAGGATGTTCTTGAGTCGTTCTTCAGCCTGCCTCGTATCTTCAATCCGGGCTTTAGGTAGTCGATATGTTTTTAAACGAATGTGATGCGCATGCAACCGCTATTTTTTTTCCTTTGGCATGATAGTGACGATCGATGTACGACGGATACTTACAGCAATCGCCTCCTTGGTGTATGTTGGCCTCCACTTGAGAGGCTTGAGTTTAATACTTTTAACGTTATGACAAGAAATACACCCTTTCTTCGTGTCCTCGAGCTTTTTTCTGGACTCAATTTTAAGAATGACGCGGGAGAGCATAACAAGGCGAACCTCCGTGCACCTTAGTTGATTTATCATCTTTCTGGCCTCTTCAATCCTTTTCATCCTAATCCCCTCTCTACTTTCCAAATCACCAAGCGTCATCCCCAGCTCTCTCTCCATCCAAATCCGCTCTTCCAACTCATCCTTCTCCTTCCCTATAAGATTTTTGCACAATCAACTCCTTCTCCATCAATCCATAACAAAACGACTCACGTAAAGCCTCGTGCCTATTCCTCTCCTCTTCTCTTTCTCTCCTCGCGACCTCCACCGCCGTCCTTGCAGCTTTCAACCTCCTTTTGGCTTTCTCCAGATCAGCCAATGCGGGATGAACGTCCATATTCCCGCCCCCATTTCCCTCGCCCGAGCTCGAAACGGCCGCCCGAATAGCCCCTCTCACCTTCCGTACCTCCTCTCTTCCTCTCATATGCTCGGCTAAAAACATGAGCACTTCGCCTAACGCTCCTTTGGTCATCCTCTTCACGACATCACCATTTATCTCCAATTTTGGCTCGCCAGGGATTACGGATGTCGACCCAGATACGAGAGACTGCAGAAATTGTTTGACTGCACCTTCATCGATGAGGTTCAATGTCCGAAAACTATCTGAGTTGTCCCTATGTTTCGGTTTGCTTCTAGTATAGCTTGCTGCGCCTTTCATAGCACCAAAGAACAAGATGCATTAGCCGAGATTCGCTAGAAAGGAAGGTAGTAGTGTGCGGATAATGGGAGTAGGAGTGTTCATGTGACGCGACGTGACCACCCGTGACATCACATCCAGTTCTTAACCAAGCTACTATTCGCAAGACCTATGAACCAACTCAGACTTTCACATACATGCCACAAATGCTGCCTGCCAACAGCTTTTACATCTTCCATGTCCTGGCCTCACGCGTATAGGTTATCCTATGGAAATCTGATTGAAAATGGACGACCTCAAGACGTTCCAGCTGGTGAGAAAAGCAATTCCTTTTTCAACGGGGCTTTGTTCTCCAAGCGCGGCTCCGGTGCAGAAGCGAGACCCCAAATACTTACCTTTTGTAGCACAGCAGCAAATACTGATCCAACTCCCAACGTCATTCTAAATTGCTCTCTAGGATACCTTAGTCGAGTCAATTCTTGATGCTGCGCAAAATGGCTGACCTATGGCCAATTTAGTCGGCTCGCAAGTGATAGTGAGTCTGACCTGGATCACCGTTCCCCATCCCCCTATAACGCTTCCGTGGGTCAGTGACAATATCAACCATGCCGATGGTAAAGTTTCGATCTTCTGGGGTCCGTGAGGTAATCCGCAAAGGACTCGTGGCGAAAACGAATATTACCCTCATGAGCCCTGCTCGGGGGTAGAAGGTAGGGTACAGAAAAGAGCTTTTGCGAAGCTCTCTGCACTTCACTCTCCTGGATTCCTAGGAGGTCGGAAGCGAAGTAAAGTACGTGTCCCAAGATTCTGGGCTACAGAGCTTCGCCTAGAGACTGGGAACTGGGGTCCTAAAGAATGGCGGAAGATGTCCCGCAGGACAAGGAACACAGGTTTGTCAATATCAAAAGGGATACGAGAGTATAAGACATCCGACATCGCGAACAGCTCCCGGTATTTCACATGACACTCCCCGCTTTGTTTACGTAGTCGATAACGCCAGGGACTACCTGACACTGGGAAGATATCGGGGTCTTTCATGAATGAGATGACTGTAGATACAAGGTCAAGCGAACCTGACGCTGAATTTTTGATCTTGACGATGTCTTCCACGGCTGGCCGATCTGGGGAAGTGTGCCCTGGGTGTCTTTGGTGGATAAACCACAAACGTTTCTGGAGGAAGTTCTCGACGTCTTTGCGCACTTTATCGTCATTAACAGGAACGCACAACGGCGGATGACAAGGAACAACACTCGTCCAGCCCTCAAGTGATTTTCAGGCCGGCTCGAGATAACCCAGAGTATAGGGACATCAGGATACCAAGCGACGAGGTCGGCGTTGAGTCGGACGATGGTTCACTACATATTCTCATCTCCACGCTGGTCCAATCCATCTAACAGCGCGTGTCAATGCTATTTCGTGTCCTTTGCATGGTGAAGGGAAGGCAAGAGGCAACGAGTGTCCCTAGGATGTCAACCTCCCATGGCTAGACCTTGAATCGGACTCAACCTTTGTAAACTCATCAAAGGACGACGTTGCAGACAATTGTGTGATTGCCCCTTTACGAAACTGCATCTATGCGGAATAATCAATAGACCAATCAGTAGTGTTCGATTCGGATTTTTTTCTACAGCGTCTAGGTAAATACATTCAATAATATCAATCAAACCAGTCCACAAGCATATATAGAGGTAGCAGACCACCGTCAGGAATATATTTTAGTGCTCCGACTCCTCTGGGCAACATATAGCCTTTCCGAGGGCGGAATAAGCTCCTGTGTCTCTTTGTTTTCTTCTATCACCCCCACGCGCATCATGGCCAGCAACTGTTCGCACAAATAGTCAAACACTGTCAGCACGCCACAATATCACGTAACAAAGAACAAAGAAACAAGTAGAGGGGTATGACGGCGAAGAGGGCTTCTCACGTACATTCTGGGCAGCATTGGAGTGTCTATAAACCCCACCAAAGAAGGCTTCTGTCGCATCTTTTCCCGTATAAGACTCTAGTATCCGTTTTCCACCTGGGTGGTCTGCAACGAATGATGTTGTGTCATGGATGAATCCCGAAATGAGGACCAAGTTGCGCGTATTCGACTCTCGCTGAACTGCGAGGTATAATACGAAGGTCAGTCAACACGTCCGTTAGCGCACAGGACCGGGACTCACATTTCTCCCAACTCCAAATACCTAACTGTTCCTTCTTCAAAGGCCACGCCAATCCATCCTGTACCTTCTTCAACCTCTTCAACTCCATTGTCAACATCCCCTTCTCAATCTCATTCGCACTAAACACTTTCAGATTCCTGGCAAGGCCCACCCAGCTACAAATCGCAATAAACCATTTCGTCGGGTCCCATTGATACCACAAATACGCATTGCGATAATCCATGGGGAACTGATGATGAAAGTTGTGATAGCCTTCACCCATCGTGAGAATCGCGGAGAGTAAGTGGTCCCGTGGGGAGAGAGTATCATCGTAGGGCGTAGAGCCGAGATAATGCGCAATTGAGTTGATACAGAATGTGCTCTGCAAAATCCCCACAACGCGCTGGTTAGTCTACCATAGAGGCAGAATAAAGGCGATCACTCAACATGATGCGCAACTGTCAATCTTGCCGCACCTACAAAACACACTCCGCCCCACCAATCCTTCCAAAGCAAACCCGACACAACGACCGGCACAAGTAAACCCCAGATCACTGCTAACGTAAAGTACCATCGATGTTGCCACCTCACCAACGGATCCTTCTTCAAATCGCTGACATCGACACTTCCCATCCCGACACCCGTCCTCTGTTTCGTCTTGACCAACATCCATCCTATGTGAGTCCACAGCAAACCCCGAGTGGAATTGTACGGATCCAAGTCGGTGTCTGTATGACGGTGGTGCGAGCGATGAGATTTCGCCCACCATAATACTGAGCCTTGAACTGCGCTTGTCCCACCGAAGAGGAGGAAGAGACGGAGAGGGATAGAAGCAGTATAGGAACGGTGGGACCATAACCGGTGATAACCTAAAAATAATTGTGTGTAGGCGTAGCTGATTAGGGTAGAAGTTGATCCCACCTGCTGTGATACCTGTCAAAATAGGCGCGAGGAACACCTCAGCCACGCGAGATTAACAGAAAACGTCTCAGCAAGTTCTCACCTAGCATTGAGAACATGTAATATAACACTGAAAATATAACGGTTTCCTTCCGCAATGATAGTGCCATGAATCCGTAGAGAGCAATAGTCGGCATAATGGTGAGCACCGCGACGTTAAACCATCTAATCCCAACAATGGGAGGGAAACCTCTCGTCCAATAAGAGGGCTTCAAGTACGTGAAGAGCAGTGTCATTTGCCCCAGCCGTCAAATCTGCAGGAATAGGGTTTGTCGGTTCCCAATCATATTCTCTAAATCAAGACCAGTGCAGGGCTCACCTTCGGGATCTAGAAAACCGCCGCAATCTCGCTGATGTCGGGGCACAATGCCAAAACAAGGGGAGGAGGGGAAAGCGGAGGAAAGGGGAAACGCCCAGACAATGACACGAACAAATTTTATCGTCCCGTCCCTCACCCAAAACTCAAATGTTTCTAAGGTTCGCGGAAGAAAAGGCCCTCCCACGCGTTCCAAGAACCAGACACGAAGATCGGCTTTTGATATTGTTGGCAGATTACGACACGCCCCCCTTATATACCTGTCCAGAGAAGTGAGCC
>JAEUWK010001739.1:0-14319 GCA_018524425.1 Podaxis sp. AQ795752 | reverse complement strand
GTTCTTTCCCCTTTGCTCATCCTCAAGCCTTTGCCTTAGTTGCAACCTGAGTGCATAACAAAGGTCATAACATTGAGAAGGCAATGATGCCAGAGTGGAAGTGGGCAAAGTCAATGACTAGCACTGACTTGGCCCAGGTGAGCACTTGATTAATGCACAGGATAAGGGATTGTAAAGAGATGCAAGCACTAGCTAGGTTGCTAGTGCTGGTGTCTAAAAAGAATTGCCATCAGGTGGGGCCCCAGGTGGCAAAGTATAGCTTGCACTACGTGGAAGAGGGAGGGGCTGGAGGGCCAGACTTGACATCACATGAGGGAGGCCTAGGCCTGTTGTGTGGAGCAATAGGAGCACATGAGGGAGGTCTGGGCCTGTTACATAGGGTGGGAGAAGTCTGGGCCACAGGCTGGGAAGGTACCAGGGCCCAGGTAGAAGACTGAGAAGCAGGTACTGGTTGAGTGTCTGTCATCACTGAGTCAGCCATTCCATGGAGTGGCACATGGTGGGGGGGAGGCTGCTGAGTCTGGAAAAGCAGGGCAGTGATACTACCCAGGGGAGGGGAAGTGTGTCAGACTGGAGGAGTCCAATTGGCAAAGAGATTCCTATGCTCCAATGCTGAAATGAAGTTGCATAGGTGGGTGAAGAGATGGGGCTTGGGAGGGGGAAGCTTGCTCTCCTTGGCCTTCATAAATAAATCTGAAAGGTCTGCTATGACCTCTGAAATAGTTGAGGGTTCTCTGTCCTCATCCTTGGCCTTGGAGGGGGTGGAAGAGGATGGGAGATCAGAGAAAGCTGTTTTCAGGGTAAGCTGCTTGGGACATGCAGGGGATGATGCTAATAAATCCATAGGATCATTAGTCTCCATGGCAGAAGAGGTGAAAGGGGCAGAAGGATGGCCACTCTGGTGATGCCCAGTAGTGGGTGAGGGCATATGAAGGCCACTAGGGCCTGAGGGAGTAGGAGGATGGCTTGAGTCCTCCAATGGGGAATGCGGGTATGAAAAGTCTTTGTACATCACATCCAACCAACTTGACAAGGTTGGACATTGTAGCTGGGAAGTCTCAGGGACTTCTGAAAGGTCAAGGGGGGTGAATTTGTTTTTTTGATGACCCATAGTACTATGAACAACTATCTGCTAAGAGAGATGGTGGTGGTTGCTGGAAAAGGAAGGTGGTGATATCAGTCATTTTCACAATTCCAGAAAACCAGCATCATTATTGTCAAAATCCTCTATGGACTATATAATCTGGAACATGGCACATGTAGTGAAAGTAAAAGATATCAAGAAATGAAGGACCAAAAGTTAAGCACAGAATACACCAGTGGAAGCCTCTCATTCATCAATGTGATCAAACACCACATAAAGCAAAGCTGGAAGCAGTATTGAGAAATAGCAGCTTAGTGTTGCATTTTCTCTTGTTCCATTTTTAGTTTACTCTCTGTCTCAGTTTCTCCCCTTTGTTTTGTCATTGTTTATCATGTAAACAGTTAGTTTCTCACTTATATGTAGTATCCTGTATACTTGAGGTTCAGTTCTTCCTTGTGAACCTCAGGTTTGTAGTAGGTTGTATTTGTAGTTAGTTTGCACTAATATGCAGTTTTTCCTTGTGAACCTCAGTGTCTATGAGCATCATTGTTGCCTACTACTGCACTTATAGTCAAGTTGTTGTGTCAAGTGGCTTTTCAGTGGCCAAAAGAAAATAAATCTGTTAGTCAGCTTCTTTTATTATTATTATTATTATTATTATTAGTATTATATCATAGTTTATTGTACTAGACTAGCTACTACAAATGGGTGCATGGAAGCAGTCCCAACACCAAAGCTAGAAAGAAAAGAAACATACAAAGAGAGAGAAAAAGAGCTAGTAATAGCAGGGTAAATAAAGGGGAAAACCTAGCTAAGTATGGTGATACAAAAGGAAAGGAGACCAACTTTATAAATCATGAAGGAGAAGGCATATATAGGAAGAGATGTGAGATAAGGGAGTGATGGAGCTACCTACAATAAGAGAGAGATAGAGAAAAGAGACAAGCCTTTCAGTGTATGTCTGGAATACCATCAGCCATGATGTGCTTCCTCTGTGAGAGGTATCAAGCAGTGTGTTCTACCTAAGTGATGGGTCCTTGAATCTGGTCTGCAAAAGAGAACATGATGGGGTTGTGATTGAGGAAGTTGATAAGCCAATAGAACCCATCTCTGTATCCTATTGGATATAAGAACCTCTTGCAAGCATTGAGGATATAGTTGCACATTTCAAGGATTTCTCCACATGGGAAAGAAGTGATGTGGCACCTGGGGAAAAAGCACTGATGGAAGGCCCCAATAGGTGCATGGTTAGTGATACATCATATAAAGCATGTACAAAGTTGGGTGTTACACCTGAGAGGGGAGTTGAGCTAAGTGAGAGCTTTGGCATACTTGGGCTTGAGAAGTTGGCCAGCTTCATCTTTGAGATTGAGCTACAAGTGACCACAATAAGAAGGGTCATTTATGAGGTTGTGCCATTGTTGGAGGCACTCCCTTGTGTGTTGGTTGCAAACAAATCCAGTAGATCTGCAGATTGGCTAGCAACAGTTGTTGTGAAGTTGGAGTGACTTAGCAAGGTCATGTGCTTGGTTGTGGACTGACCATGATACAGAGGATGGGATGGACCAAAAGTGGATGTGGTTTAGGAGGAAGGAGGAGAGCCATGAATGGAGGAGAGGTGCAACTGAAATGGTGTCTTGGTGTGTACTGTGGAGGCTGTAGGAAAAGAGAAGTTTAGCTGAAGAAATAAAGTCAGTAAGAACTATAATGGAAGTAATGTCATGTAAACAAGCATAGGAGATAGAAGAGAAGAGTCTGAGGTGGAGTGCATATGATTTGGCATCACAAGAGGTGACTTCACTACATGGGTGGACAGCAGAGAATAAAATGTTCAATGGAGAACAGCTAAAAACAAGAAAAGCAGACAATGCAGAAAGGAAGGGGTTAGGGGGAAAAATGCCATCTGTAGGTACAATAAGAGAGACAGGAGATGAAAAAGAAAGGTCTCACATATGATGGACTTGGATGCAAAGGATAGGAAATGTGAATGGATAACATCATTGGACATCAGGTATTTGACATAGGCCATAATAGGTGGTTGGGGCCTAAGATCAGTATATCATCAAGATAGATAGTGACACATATGTCTAATAGATCACCAAAGATGTCATTCATGAAGTGCTGGAAGGCTGCTGGAACATTGGTAAGTCTGAATGGCATAACCATCCATTCAAAGGACCTATAGTAGGTCTGGAAGGTGGTTTTCCACTTGTTTCCCTCAGCTATCTGGACAAGATGGTAGGTGTGACAGAGATCTATCTTGGTGTGGATGCAAACTTTGCAAGGAGAATCAAGGAGGTCAGAAATCAGGGGAAGGGGATAATGGTCTTTCTTGGTGATCTTGTTGAGTCTAGAGAAGTTGATGCAAAGGCAGAGAGAGCCATCTTTCTTGTGGACAAAGAACACTGGAGCACCATGTAGAGAGGTTGATGGACAAATGAAGCTGATGGACAAGTGTTTATCAATAAATTCTCTTAACACTTCCAGCTCAACCTGGGATAGAAAGTAAATGGTCCTAATAGGAGGACTAGTACCCTCTTCTAGATTGATTTTAAGGTCATACAGATGATGTGGAGGTAATGTATCCATGCAGACCTTGCTGAAGATGTCAGCAAATTCATGATACTCTGAGGAAATGTTTGACAAGTCAATGGGCTTGGAGGGCTGAGCAGACCTAGTGGAGACAGATGGAGAATGGATGTTGAAAGTAAAGGAAACTGAACTAGGACGGCAGGATGCATGCAGGAAGGCTGTAGCACTGATCAGGCTAATATGAGGATGAAGTGGAGGTGAATCAGGTGGGGCAGAAGGATCAGATGCAGAGGACAGAGGGACTACATCAGAAGCAGAGGAAGGTGGATCTGGGTGGACCAGAAATGCAGAAGAAAGCATAGCACAGAAAGTCAGAGCTGGGGTTGAAAAGACTTGCTGTTGTGGCCAGAAAAAGATACTGTTTGAGACCCAGTCAATCAACAGATTGTAGTGGGTGAGCCAGTTGTGACCAAGAACCACAGAGTATGATGAGTCCAACCAAGTGACATAGAAGTCCAAAGTCATCAATTTACTAGTAGGAAATGTAACAGGGATTTTTACTAGTTCAGTTATATACAAGTTTGAAGAGCTGTCAAAAAGTCAAAGTTTTACAGGAACAATATGGAATGTAGGAATCTAGCAATCACAAACAAGGGAAAAATCAACAAAGCAATGTGTTGAACTACTATCCACCAAGGCAGTCACAGTACTGTTGAACAAAGGCAGATTGGAGGCAGACAAAGGAGCAAAAGATGGAGAGGAAAGGGGAACATGAAGAGCATGAGGGTTGGAAAGAGTAGACACATTGAGTCAGAAACTTTCTGTAGCACAGATGAGTTCAAGGCAGTCCCCAGTCTGTGCAGAGTCCTGAGGACTGCCCTCTATTTTTTCAAACCCAATGGGGGATTCAAAGGAGAGAGGCTCTTTGCCAGAACCTCAGCTTGGGCATGAGCTTGCCAACCTTTTGCCTTCTGATTAGAGGCAGACAGACCCAGTAGAAGACTGGATCTAGATACCTTGCATGAGCAGTTGTTTACCCAATGGTTAGCATCACTGCAAAAGATGCAGAGATTATTGTCAAAGTGACATTGGCATTCTTGAGGGGTGAGCTTGCCATTTGGGCCAAGTTTATTGCCCAGAAATGACTTCAGAGCATTTCTGTATAAGTTTGGATGATTGCCAGACTGAGAAGAATTGGGAGGGGATTTGGTGGAGGACAAGTTAGGCTTCTGATTATTGTTGTTGTTAGACAATTTGCCAGGTTTCTTCTGATTAGGGTCATTCTTTGGAGGCTGTGCAGAGCAGTCACTATGACACTTATGCTTATGCTGCCACTTCCAGTGATGTTGGTCAATAAGACTAGTGACCCTTTTTATTTCATCTAAGAAGTTGGGCTTACCCTCTGCCTGAGTGGCAATCAAGTCCTAAATATGATCCAGAAGACCCCTATAATAACAATAGCAAAGGACCAAGTCTGGCCACCCAACCAAACTAGCCAGGCAGTTGAACTTGAGGTCATACTTGAGGATAGGTTGGTTACTAGCCATTTGGAAAGAGTCTAGCTTTTCAATGGCCTCTCTAGTGGGGTCTGCAAGTCCAAAACAGGGTTTCTATTTTTCTGACAAAGACTTCCCAGTTATTGAGAAGCTTGTGGTTGGACCAATTAAGATCTTTGGACCTGAGAATGGTTTGGAACTAGTTGAGAGCAGTGCTGGACAGATACATGATAGCAAAGCAGATTTTGGAAGAATCTTCTGTGAACTAATGTGCATTTGAAGTGAAATAGAGGTGGCACTGGAAGACCCATTGGTGGATTTTGAGAGGGTCCAAACTGTCAAAAGTGTCAGGTTCTCAAACCCTTACACAAGAGGGATTTGCCAGGCCAATGGAGTTGCTATGCTTCAAGAAACAGAGGATATGGGAAAGATGGCTGAGAGCATTGGCTAACATCTTCTGGAGGTTTTGATTTTCATTGTTGTCCTCACCAGGATCAGTGCCACCACCACCACCCCTGTCTCTGAAGTCTGGAGGGCCACCAGAAGTTCCTTGAGAGTACTCAGCAGAGGTTTGAGTTTGAGTTCTGGACTTGGCAGTAACTGTAGTAGAAGACATGATGGAAGAAAATTGATATGGAGCAGAAGTTGAAGAGAATTCACAATTTGTGTGGGGGAGAACAGATTTTGGAATGGTGATTCCTTGAGCTTGTGCAGCACTATGTGTCATAGATGGCATAAAAATTTGGAATGATACCAAAGGTCTGAGTTAGAATATACTGTTAAGAACTGATTCCAGATGGGGATAGACTACAGGTGGCCAAGGGCAGACACACATGGACACAGGATTGAGGCCTTGGCTTTAACTTGTGTGTTGCACCCCTCTGATACTGTGATGGCCTCACTTGACCAACTACAGACTTGAGTGGATGAGCAGACAGAGAACACCAGAGACAGAATAAGCCTAGACCAAGGAGTGGACTTGTAGCAGACAAGCAGGAGAGAGGAGGAAGATCTAAGTTGATATTCTGACTGAGGACTATAAATGGTAGTGATCCTACTTATATATTAGCAGTGAAGATAAAGTCCAGAAAGTAGTAGTCAAGTGAGAAACAACAGTAACTACTCAAAGGAAAATACAAGAAACATGTGAACTGATAACTGTGGTGAAGATACCAGAATAAGGAGTCTGTCTACAAAGTGTCTGGACATCTGATAGGATGGGCAAAAGTGAAA
Organism: Podaxis sp. AQ795752; assembly: GCA_018524425.1. Taxonomy (NCBI): domain Eukaryota; kingdom Fungi; phylum Basidiomycota; class Agaricomycetes; order Agaricales; family Agaricaceae; genus Podaxis; species Podaxis sp. AQ795752. The sequence goes on along the minus strand of JAEUWK010001739.1, from coordinate 7,974 downwards.
CATCAGAAAATGGAGAAACCAAGATAAGCAAAAGATAATCAAGGGTAAAGGGAAAGGCCATGGATAAATGGAAAAACACAAGATAATTGGATAAGAAGATCTGATAAGGAAAATGATGGAAGGGACAAGGACAGATAAAAGTATTGGCAAGGGAAAAGGTCTGACAGAAAGGGAAGAAAGGTTAAACTGAATATGATCCACAGAATCCAGGTTGTAACCAAGGCTCTGAGAGTTTAATGAACATGAAGTGAAGTTTATAACAATTTTGTAACTACTCCATTAATTTCTACCCTCTACAGTGCCTTCTTCAAAAAGGTTCTGAAACCCTCTTCAGCACATGAACCATCAGTAGACTTCTCAAAGAAACCTGCCACAGCTGAACCAAGAGCAAGGACCACCTGAGTCCCTCATCACATATTGGCAGGACAGGATTGCATTCCTGCTTATGAGTTAAGGCAACCCTCAAACACCTTCCCACCCAAGCAACCATCAAGACCTTTGCCTTGACTAAACAAACAAAGGCCTGTCTTAAACCACAAGTGCAAAACAAGGCACTTGTAAGGCAGAACCAAAAAAACAAGGCCACAGAAAAAGGGCCTTGTTATAAATGTGGAAAGCATGGTTACTGGGCAAATGAATGCCCAGAGAAAGGGAAATGCTGCAGCTATGTATCAGCTACACACACAGTCATTCCAATAAACAATAAGAAGATACTTCTCCAGAAAGCCAAAGAAATTGAGGAAGGGTCAACTTCATGTGATAACACTGAGGCCCAAGGAGAATTGGAACCAAAGGCCATCATACTCCAAGGCAGCTGCTCAAACTCCCCTCAAGTTAGAGGAGTTGCAGAAATATGCAGCCCTACAAAACCAGTTTCCTTCAATGTTGCCAGTCAACATTATAAACTTCCTTTATAACATGGGTGACATCAAATCCCCTGCCCCAAAATCCACCTCCTCCCCCCATCCTTCCAATTCTCCTAAGGCCACTCAAGGCCCTTCATGCAGGAACATTGTCATTTCCTATAATGACCTGTTCAAGCCCATCATGCTCACCTTCCTTGACCTTGTGGTTTGGTGCTGCAATAATGCCCTTTATCAAAAGGGCTTCCCCCTCAAAATCAAGTCAGCCAAGTCCAATGACAGGACTCTCTGGCTCTCCACCAATCAAGTTGTAACTGATGAGAAACTTCTTATCATCAAGAAAGGAATTGCAGACTCTAACTAAACTGCTTTTGCTACCCTAGAGATTAGAGATGCTGTTGCCCTGTCTCTACCTATGTTTAAATCATTTGTTAAACTGACAAACCTCTACTGCTGACCTAATGGCACTTCACACACCTTGGATGATTTTAAGAAAGTCATCAAACAATCCCCCTACCATGAGATGATCCAACATCTCATTGGCAAACCCCAATTCCACCAAGTCTTCTCCCATTCTGATTCTGCTATACTTTTCTTCAACCTCTGGGACCTGCAGTCTGCCACCAGGGCTAAACTCCTCATCAATCACACTCTGTTATTTGAGAACAAAGTCTGTACTTTCCATAATGCTACTATGTGCAAGGCCTCCCCTCTATGTAATTGCTGCTGAAGGTGGGGCCACCCTACCCATTTATGCCAGGCTCACAATCCCAGGTGTGCAATCTGTGGAGATCCTCACCACACTGAAAACCACTGCTGTGACAGATTCTGCTGCCACAGCAAATCCAGGCCCAATCCTTACCTACCCATCTCTACCAACATCATGGAGTGTCCCTATGTGGCCTCCTTCCAATGTCTATCATGTGAATCTAAGGATCATCATGTGAATTCAGACAAATGTCCCTTCTTCCACCACTAATTTGATCAGGAGTGGATTCCATGTTGTGCAGAGTGAATCACTTCACCCTGCACTGATGTGTTTTGTTGGTTTTGCATGTTTTGCAGTTGTTGTGCATCCATGGTGATGGTGCTGAGGTGAAGACAGATTAAAGTTATTTGTCCCATCTTTGTGTTCCTAAACATTGGGAACATGATCCTCAGGGTCAAGTGTCCAATTTTGGACACCATCAATTTTTCCATGGATAGTCATTGACTGATCTGTGGTAGCGGTCAGATTGACTTAGCACCTTTCATCTTTAGATACTGATCCAAAGCTGCTAGGTCTTTACAATGGCTATATGGCTCCCAGGTTGTATTGCCTAGACTCTAGTGGACTTGGAACTCCACCTTGCCATCATTTGTGAAACAATGACCAATGATTTCATCAATGAACCATTCATGTTTGTTGTCTGTGCCAATATCATAGGGTTCCAGTTTGTTTTGGCTTGGGAATAGTGCATCATCTGATGCATTATAGCACCAGAGCAATGATGTGTGGAATGTTGGGTGTATTCAACATTCCTGCAAGGCTGGTGGTAGCTTGAGACAGTAGTTAGACATCTCAGGTTTGGCTTCCAAGACCTTAAAGGGTCTGATGAACTTTGGGCAGAGCTTCCAAGCTCTGCCTTTTGGTAGGTTTAGATTTTTGGTGGAGAGGAACACCAGGTCTCTAGCTTTAATGTTTGGTTCATGTCTTCTCCTTTTATTTGTCTGGTGGGTTTGGAAAACCTGTGCTTCTATGATGGTGTCATGAGCAGACACCAGGTTCATCAGGGTGGCTTTGGCAAATAGTCTAACACCCTTAGGAGGTGTTAGGTTGCCCCATATCTCTTGGATCATACTGGGCATGTATGCACCATTCAATTCAAATGGTGTGTACCCAGTAGTGGCAGATATACTTGAGTTTACAGCAAAGTTGGTCATGGGTACCTTATCTACCCAGTTTTCTTGCTCATGGCTGACCATTGCTCAGAATATCTGTCCAATATTCCGGTTCATGTATTTAGTCTGCCCATCCATTTGTGGGTGGAATGATGTGGACATTAGGAGCTTAGCTTCTAAAATTTTATGGAGTTCTACCCACCAAATGGAGGTAAACTTCAAATCTTGATCACTGATGATCAAGCTGGGAAGGCCATGTAGCCTCACAATTTCTTGTAAGTATATCCAGGATAACTCAGATGTTTTCATCTGTGTATGCACTGGGATGAGGTGTACCATGCTAGTCATTCTACAAATGACAACCCAAAGGTAATCAAAACCTTTGGATTCAGGGAATGGACTGACAAAGTCCATTCTGATGAAATCCCAAGGTTTGATTGGGACCAGTAGCAAGTGTAATTCTCTGGAAGGTTTCATATTTGAGACCTTTGAGCATTGACATATCTTGCAGGTTCTATAGAACATGCATGTGTCTTTGGTTAATTTTGGCCACCAGTACCACCTTCAGAGGTACTCTGCTGTCCATTGGTCACTGAAGTGACCAATGATCTCATGAGCTTTATTCAGAAGCTCTGTAATTAAGGATTGATCATTGGAAATGCATACTGCCTCCCATCCTTGGGGGGTAGTTCTTCAAATAATACTATCACCATTGATGGTAAAACCACTGTATTTCTCAGGTGCTTCAAGCACCACTGAAAATACAGGGTTGGATGCATATCCTGATGTGATTGTTTTCATCACATTGACTGGGAGCTCCATTGAAGCTTTGGTGGTGGTGTTACCCATTAGCACATCTCCCAGTGTTGGAGACTTGACAATTTGCTCTTGTGGCTCCTGTTGAGCCACCTGTCTCTGGGCTGCTTCTAGAAGCTCACAAGCTTTGATTTCTCATTCCTCCTGTCATTCATGCAGGCAGGTGCTTCTCTGCAATGGTTGTTCCACCATTGCCTTGACTTTGTTGAGGAGATGCTCAATCTCCTCAGCTTGTTGTAGAGGTAGGTCCTTGTGGTAAGGATCAATTCTGTGGTCGACTTGGACATATTCTCCAGAGGAGTATTCCTCTCCTGGAGCATTGCTTTCAAAGTAGCAAGATAAGCAGTCTGCTACTTTATTTCATTCTCCTTTGACATATGTAATGTCAAAGTTAAAGTGCAATAGATAGTCCATCCATCATCATTGTCAGCTAGACAATTGTGTTTGAGTTTTGAAAAACTTCAGCACCTTGTGATCCATGATAACATGGATCCAGTAGCCAATAAGCTTGTCCTCCTACTTCATTAGTGCTTCCAAAATTGCTAGTGTCTTAAGTTTGTGCACAGCATAGTTCTGCTGTGCAGGGGTGAACTTCTTGGACATGAATCCTGCTGGGCAGCAGTTTGCCCAGGTGGGTCCTTGTCTGTACATAGCTTCAACACCTGTCTTAGAGGCATCGCAGATGATCCATATGGGTTCCCCAGTTCTGGGGTCTATCAGTTTGACAATAGGGGTCTTCTTGCAGATCCTCTTCACCATGTCAAAGCAGTGCTGGTGAAGGGGTCTCCAATGGAATGGGGTTCTATTCTGGGTGAGTGTGAGCAGTAGCCCAGTGTATGCAGATACATCTGGCAAAAAGTTTGCCAGGTAGTTGACAAGTCCAAGAAACCATTGGACATTGGTATAGTTTCTGGGAGTGTGCCACCCCCAAATACAAGTCAGTTTATCTTTGTCTGGGTATATCCCTTGGTCATTGGTAATATGACCAAGGCAGTTGACACAATCTGCATACAGATTGCATTTGGATTGTTTGACATATGACTGTGTTTGTGCAGTTGCTCAAACACAAGTTGTAGATGATCTTTGTGTTCATCTATTGAGTCAGAAAATATGAAGATGTTGTCAAGGTATACATGTACACATATATCTATGACATCACAAAATATAGTGGTCATTAACTGCTGAAAGGTTGCAGGGGCATTACAATCCCCCTGCTGCATTATGTTGCTGACATATGTGCTAGCAATTGTAGTGAATCCTATTTTGTCTATGTCTTCCAGATGTACTCAGACTTGCTTGTAGGCATCAGCAAGATCAATCTTGGATTGATATCACACTTGTGTGATGTCTTCTCAAATGATGTCTTGGTCTGGCAAGGGCATAGTGTCCTTGATGGTGTTTTCATTTTGTTGTCATGCATTGATGACAGTTTGTAATCAACTATCTTTCTTTGGGATGCATAATAACAGTGCTGCTTGGAAGATATGTTGTGGCTCCCACCATCTTGCATTCACATAGCAGTTGAGTTTCTGGTAAAACTCCCCATGCAGGGATTGTAGGCATCTGGGAGTGAAGTAGCTATACTTCTTACTTTTGTCAATAAGGTTTATTTTGTGATTTACTTCATGAAATGGGGGGAGCTTGTCTAGAGGACCATGCATTATGTCCTCAAATTCATTGAACTACTGCTGGCACAGCATCGGTATGTCCTTCTTGAAGTACCAGCCTTGTTGCTCAGGGTGGTGGTTCCTTTTCTTAGTGTTGATCCAAGTGTTTTGTATCCATGTTTCTGAATTGTCTTCCACTGGAAGACAAGTGACAATCATACTGTGAAGTTGATCTCATACCATTTTATCAGGGTGATGTACCCTGGTAAACTCCTGGGTTTTGATTATGTCATCAAGGTTGGGTTGTGTGAACCCAGTGGAAGTCAGTAGTTCATCCCTGGGATGACGCATTTCCCATATGCTGCAGACTATGGCATTTCATTCTGCAGGCATGTGAGGTTGTAGTACCACTTGAACATTGGGTTCTGAGTGGGTCTGTCCATCAAACAAGACTTGTATCTTGTTTTTTGTGGTCTGTGAGGGGTATTTTGTCCCTCTTGGTTTGGTGAAGGGTGTGATTTTTCCTTCAGTTTGTCTCTTAGAGGAGACCTTGTGTCCTCTGTGACCTACATCACCCCTTCAAGAGTTCATGGGACTCTTGACCTCTTCTAGGAGGTGATGGCTATTGTGGGGTAATGTTTCCCCTTGGGAACTTTGTTTGTCATCTTAGACTTCTTCTATGGATGTTTGACAAATATTATCTTGTCAAATATCCTCCACAAGTCAACTTGACTTGTTTTTGTCAGTTGCACAGTGGTGATGCAGGCAAGTATCTGATTTGCTGGTGAAGTTTGCCACTGCTATGGTTTCGTTTCCAATTCTGACTTCATTCTTAATGAAGTCAAGGATAACATTGTTTGTATGCATGAATGGCATACTGATTATCATGTCATAACAATCGAAGTTTGCTACATCTACATATGTGCAAGTACATATGTTTCCAATGGCAATGTTTACTGTCACTCTGTACTTGACAGTGGATCAACTGCCCACTGTTCCCAGTTGCAGTGTGTGAGGGTCTAATAATTTGTTGACCCTGATGCCAGCCACTTGTGCAAACATGGGGGTGATGCCAGTAGTTGTATTACCAGAGTCCCACAGTGTCCAAGCATCAATACTGTTGATGCTGACAAGAGTGGTGAGGCATTGTTTCTTGCTAAGGGAGGCTTGGGGCTGAAGGATTTTATCCTTCTCTTTATGGAGGGTAACACAGCATACCCTTACTTCATGGTCTGGTTTCTCACTGGGCTTGACAGTGAGAGCATTGATGACATTGAAGTCATTGCAATCTTTGTCACTGACATCTTCTGCATCACCAATCATGGTGGCAAAATCATATTTGTCATCAATGTCAGATCCATAGTCTGATTCAATGACTTTGACTTGTACTAGTTTGCCTCTTTTGGATAAACTAGAATCTGGTTCTTCCTGGACCTCAGTGTTGTCATCTGAGGTTGAATCCTGTTCAATTTCTTCAACTTCTTGTTGAAGAACTTCTTTGTCATTCACTGGAATAACTGTGTGTGCTGCTCATACATAGCTGCATCATTTCCCCTTCTCTGGTCATTCTTGTGCCCTGTGACCATGTTTTCTGCATTTGTAACAAGGCCCTTTCTCTATGGCCTTGTTCTCTTGGTTCTGCTTAACAGGTACTTTTCTCTGTACCTGTGGTTTAAATTGAGCCTTGGGTTTGTGTTGTCAAGGTGGGGGTCTTAATAGTCATTTTGGTGGAAAGGCATTTGAGGATCACCTTAGTTCATGGGCAGGAATGCAATCCTGTCCTGCAGATATGCAACAAGGGACCCATGTGGTCCTTGTTCTTGGTTCTGCTGCAGCAGGTTTCTTTAAGAAGCCTGCTGATGGTTCATGTAGTCAGAAGGGTTTCAAAACCCTTTCAAAGAAAGTGCTGCTTTGCATCCAATTTTTGTATTGGCTGCATGTGCTACAAAGTCTTCAAGTTGATTCATTTCAGGTGACAACCCTCTGTCGAACATGAGGAAGTGTCTCATAGTTTGTGGTAGACCTTCTAAGAAGGTCTCAATGAGAGAGTAATGAATCAGGGTGGATTGCCATGTCTTGCAAATAACCCAAGATGGCATCATAATAATGTTGAATCCCTTCTTTGGGATTATATCTGACTTCTTTGAGGCTTTTGCAAGCCTCATGCATTGATGTCAGCCTGATGAATCTGTCATAAAGCACCATAATGACACTCTTGAACATCCAATCATATTTACTACAATCTATACTAAGTACATGACAAACAAACATATCCTTTGCCTCTCCAACAAGGTAATATTGGAGGGTTAGGATTCATAGTCAATCCATAGTGGGACTCTGTCCCCCTAGTCCTTTCATGGTGAAGTCAGCACAGAGGCTTGTTACAAATGACAACAAGTCTCTGAATTGGTGACTTCCACCATATGGTTCTAAGCTCTTTTCTGTGGGGAGCTTGTTTAGCAAAGGTTTATAACCTTCAGGATACTTGATGGGTTGCACAAGGTATTAGTCAATTGTTTGGTGTAAATGATCATACATTAAGTTATTGTAACTCTGGATGGATTGTACAATCCCTGGAGTTACTGACTTGTCACACACCTCTCAGACTAGAGAGTATTGACAAGTCCCTCAGTTTGGTGCGGGGAGTCATGAGTTGGTATATACCTCCCGCTCCTCTGTTATGGTCTCATCTATATTTAGACATGCTGATTGATCATAGTGTTTCATACATCATATCAGCCCCTTGATGACTCCACCATGACTAACCTACTTACTCATCATGACTCATAGCCTTACTCATCATTTGT
>JAEUWK010001930.1:0-16730 GCA_018524425.1 Podaxis sp. AQ795752 | reverse complement strand
CTGATACAACATATGAAACACTGTGATCACTCAGCACCTCTAAATATAGATGAAACCATGTAGATGAAACCATAACAAAAAGATGGCAAAAGTATGCAGAAGTAGGATATAGGACATAGGGCATATGTCATACATCAGCAAAACCTGAAAATCTTTTTCTGACTTTTTTTGACTTACAAAAAAGTAGACTTTATTCTCTTTTAATTACTGCCCAAAAAAGGAATTTTAAGTCAAAAAGGGCAAAAAGCCAGTAGAGAAGATCTAAGATTTAAAAAAAGGCATATAAAAAGCCTATCAAGGCAGAAAAAAGGCAATTTAAAGTGAAATAAGGTATTTTAAAAAGTTGTTTAAAACTTTGAAATGACTTTAAATTTCTTATGTTTTTTTTTTCAAATTTTTTTCAAAAAAAAGTCACAAAAGGATTTAACAAAAAAAAAAAAAAAAAGCAAGAGATTTTGCTGATGTAGAGGTGTTGAGGAGCACAAAGGCAAGCTAAAGTCTCCTGAGGCAAACATAGCATGTAGAAAGAGAAGAAACTTGTACCTAGTCCATATTACAAGGGAAGTAGACTTTGTGATACTGGCACATGTCATCTATCTTCTCACATATCTCCCAGCCCAACACCTGCCTATGTTCTGTTGTCTCCTGCTACAAGCTAACCATCATGTGCTTCCCAGGCCATGAAGAATTGTTCTCCAGTCTCTTCAGTCTTCTTGAAGTTGTCAATATTCATAACAGAGCCACTACAAAACCAGTGGTGGCATTATGAAAAGCCTTGGACCACATCATAATGTGTCAATGTTTTCTGACCAATGACACCCCCTACTCTAGTAAGTTTCCACCTATCTCCACTCCCCTATCAATACCCACTCAGACTAGTCATCAATCTGCTTTCTATGTTGTGTGTAATATTAGTCATTCCCCAAGCTCTCTTAATCATATCTGCAGCCCTTTCTGCAATCATATACACAGAAAACTGTGGATGAGCACAGGGTATGTATGGCTGCCAGTCCAGCTGAGTCAGCTTCCAAGAACATTGTCCTAGGGAAGGGCACCTACCAAAACAGATGCATCAACAATCCTCAATCCTGATGCCTTCTTGACTAACAGATTTGGGTCGACGACGCCCCAGTTCACTCCCCTGGGTGACATTGCAGCAGTTCCTACGGGATGCAAACCGGACCCTGTGAGGTTCCTGATAATGTTGTCGATCTCCTCGTCTGTGGTTGCATTGGCTAGGGGCCCCAGAAAGCCTGTTATAACGTTCTTCCATACGGGCGCTTCGACGAACCTCATAGCTTTTTTGACACCTTCGCGGATGGTGAGGAGATCAAACTCAGAAGCAAAAAAGTTTGGATCGATCAATGGATCGTCGAGAGGGTTGCTCGACCCGATTGTCACAGAACCACCTTTTCGGCAGTGCATCAGGCGTTTTGTTCTTATATCCCAACATGTTCCAACTTACGAGAAGTAGGGCTGACCAAATAAATAACGGCGCTGTAGCCACCGCCGAATATCTATGTACGAATACAAACTGTCAATCAAGACGAGAGAGCAAGAAGTGCGACTTACACCCAAGACGAGCTCAATGTGTGCGGAGCCGGGACCCGAAGATGGATCCCCGAACTTCTTGATGATAGGTGAGTCGTCAGGCAAACGTGTCCACGCAATGTGGCGAGGTAGCACATATTGAACAAACGGTCCAGTCCTGTTGGTTTCCCAAAGTTCTAAAGCCCGTTCTTGCAGTATTGGATCAGAATCCAAACTGTCGGCCATGATTGACCAATGAGCACATGGATCAAGGAGTATGAGACCAGACTCTCACTTTGCCCAAGGCCCTACATCAATCGAGTTTGGCGCTATGCCAAAAGTAGAGAAAAAGATAGGATGGTCTGTGAGGTTCTGCCCAACACTGGGATTGTGCAATAGGGTGGATATATTCAATGCTCTTAAAGTGTCTTGGTCGCCGATGCCCGAATGCAGGAGGATATGTGGGGTACCAATTGATCCTGCCGCCAGGATGACCTCCTTGGAGGCGGTCAAGAGGACAGTGTCCGATGAATCGGGGGAGCGAATTTCAACAGTGCGGATGCTTAGGCCGTTTGTTCCCGAGGTCTTGAGGACGCGAGTAACGCGAGTATTAACAACGATGTGTAGGTTCTTGCGGGATTTGGTTTGGCCGTCGAGATAGGACGTTGCGGCACTACTACGCGTTCCATCGTGGCCAATTGTGGACTGCAGCCAGCCTGTGGAAATGCAATCGGTCAGTGTGTGGAGATGCGTCGATATCAAACGACACACCTAGACCGAGTGGTGTGCCGGAATTCATATCCAGGTTGAACTGAAAATCGCCACCCAGTTCCTTACTTGCTTGCAGTGTGGCTGAATCGACAGCGGGGATGAGGAAACCTGGGAGTGTCACGGGTACCTTGCCCGTGAAACTGTGTACCGCGGGGTCAAATTCGCCTTTCGTATCGTGGTTATCGACAGGGGCTTCAAATTTCTCGTTCTAATAGCATTACAGAACCAATTAATACTGACGATGTCAAATAACAAAGTATCAGTTACCTTATTAATGTACGTCTGGAGCCTGTCCCAACCCCACCCGGGATCTTCAGTTACTTTCGCAAAACGATCAAAGTCGGAAGCCGAGCCTCGGGTGTAGAACATGCCATCTAGCATGACGATGTTATGGTGCGTGAGTCCGTGCCTTTCTTACGTACTATCGTTATACTCACTGACTGAACTGGAACCCCCGAGAATGTGGCCGCGTTGCAAGGCGATCGTGCGGCCATTGAGACCTTTTTGCGGAATAGTGGTGGAGTTCCAGTCGAGACGAGTCAAAGGAATGCGGGTTGTAGCGAGTCCGGGGATTATGGACTCCGTAACGTTTTCATTTCTGTGAAGCCTCAGAGTAGGAAACGGCAATGTTGGCAAGGGACGTACGTTGGTCCAGCTTCGATGACAAGTACGTTGAAGGCGGGGTTCTCTGTAAGCCTACCCGCCAAGACTGATCCTGCTGTCCCACCTGCGCGCCGTTGAACGTCTATGAAGAGCCACAGACATGCCCAAATGAAGATGAGTAAATACCTCCGACAATAATGAAGTCCCAGTTGAGGTTGGGGACATCCTTGATTGTGTTGTAGGTCGCACAGAAACCGAAGGAGGCCAATCCTACGACGACTGCTAAGCGAATGATCATGCTATAAGCCACAGGAAGTAAGCCTGGGAGGAAGGAAAAGCAGCTTATGAGGCACATTTATATCTGTACTATGTATTTCGAGTTGCCCCGCATTCCCTCCGAAGGGTTATGTTGTATCAGCCGGATTAACACGTCAAAGCGAAGCACCATCAGGTTGTTAAACCATGTGTGCTTCTATTTCGGCCGATGTGTCAGGGGATGCTGGCATTGAGCGTGGGTATTGCATAGAAATGTATGTAGTTCGGTTGTGGTGGTTTCACTATCTTTCCCTTAATTGATGCGCCACGGGGGATAAGCATCTCGGAAAGAAGGTCCACTCAGGCTTGCAATGCCTCTGACCAACAAGAAATGTCAAGAGGTACGGGAGCGAGGACCACAGGGTGAAGACGGATAGCAAAGATGTCAAGATCAAATTTGTGGAGCTGACATTCCTTGAGTCTATATTTCTATTCGCCCCGGCCCTGCGTGTTTCCTTCCCTCAGTGATCTAGTGCTTACATGTGCCATTCCATGCTTTACTATGGTCTCCGCGTATGTACGACGGCCCACCCCACCTTTTTATTTTCGGCAGTCATCATACCTATGAGACACCTTCCATGCCTCATGCAGAAGTGTAGGGGTGTCGAAACGGCTACGCGAGGACGAAGCATACATTCGTGATTTAGTGCGAGCAGGGTCGTAGGTCTTAGTCTTCATTTCTGGGCTAGTCTGTTTTTGTAGAACTGCTTTCCCTTTTCAATCCTTCCGTATTCCGACGATTCTCCCATAATATTTCTTTAACTGTAGGATGATAGCTTTCTCTGATCAGTAGTATAGGAATTTCGACGAACATTCTCCCGAGCTCGTAGATACAAAACCCCAGAGTCGCCACTTAGCTTGAGTCAAAACCCTTTTCTCTCACTTTCGTACGCTACGCTTGTCTTCGTTACTTCGAATAAACTGGTTAACACTCCTTTTCTCCACTTGTATACGCGACGACCCGCCTTACAGAAGTCGTAGGTGAAAAGGAGTAGTTGGTGTTGTAGTAGTCGGCGTTGTGGCAGCTGCGCAGGTGGAATGGGACCATAGGGCAGTCAGATGTCGTTGCTTACCTTGGGTAGAACTTGAGCTGGATGTGCTGAATTTGCGGTGTGTAGCTGGAGGCGGAGGGATGAGAGGGGTGAATCACGGAACCCCGATGCTTAGACATGCTACCTCACCCCAGACGCCAAGTTCGGATGAGCTCGGTATGTTCAAGACGTGACAGGTTGTAGGCTGTAGGCGGCAGGCAGGAATGTCGCGTCCGAGGAAGCACCAGCGTTCTTGGCTTGGTCCTTGCTGAAGTAGAGGACATGGAGGAGTGGAAGGAGGAGAGAGCGAGCCGTCGAGAGGATGGAAGTTGCAATTTGTGACCGGAAACTTTAGGCAGGTATAGTCGACATCAAACTTAGTCGATCGGCCAGTCTGAGGACTTGAAGTAATGTGGCGGACCTTGGTGAGTCTGGGCAACTAACGTCCTGGACGCATAACCCTCCCAACCAACTGCAACATTTACCACAGGCCCAACCTCCTTCATCGTGAAGGAACTGACAGGTGCAAAGGGTACTTTTGTGCAGGTTTCAGGGGATTGAGGAAGCCCGTGATTCGGCTTGAGGGCATGAATATCAGTGAGTTCTTCGTACGAAATTCGACATGACAGACAAAGAGGGCAAGGTCGTTGTTTCACTGGGGGGGGCCTCCAGAGGGTTTGTAGAACAGCAAAGATCCAACGCGTAGCCACGTCTCAGGCGTGTGACTGCGGATCTGGAACAGTGAATGTTTGAATGTTGTTGGGTGTTCAACATTCAACACGTCAGGACACGGATCAAACGACCTGCCCTAACTTGCAGGTTATAAAAGGTTATAAAATTTTCTAAACCCATCTCCTCTCTAGCCGCTAAGTACTTTACTCATGGCCGAAGCACCAGACCAAAATAGGTGAGTATCACTTCCATGATTTCTTCGAATGAAGAGAATATTATTTTTCAGTTATCCCTGTCTTAATCATTGTGTCGAGACGTGTTATATTCTGACTTGTTTTGTGTATGTATCCCGACGTGTCGCTGACGAGTTTTCTCGCAGAACGTTGTACTTGGCTTGCTGGAGGTCTAGTGTAGTAATGTCCAGTTTCTCCTGCTCTTGTTACCTGCATAATACACTGGATTAGCGTTATGGTTGCTTTTATTTTGTCTGGACTTGTTCAATCTCGCGGATCATATCGGCTATGAGCGGCTAAGGGATGTGATCGATTAGATTTGGACCTGCCCTGAAGGGCCAGGCAACGTGACGATTAAAAAAATGCGATCAGTGATTTACTGATTCTCAGAATTGTCATCAGCAGATAAAACCCAAAATCTCGTCTCTCTCTCTTCCCACAAAAATCTAAAATGGCACCCATTGGTACTCTCTACGCCACCCCTACGCAATACAAGGGCAAAATCGTACGTCTCTTTCGCCAGCTCTACCTGACAGCCCACTCAAATATCTCGTTTGTTTGCCTGCTGCGTGCTTGCCTTCGGTGGCGTGTCGGTGACTATGACAATGATGTGGTTAGATTCGGGGCGTCGCTGCTCTCGGCGGTCTCGATATCACGCTCGCACCCGTCGAGATGGGTGTAACGAATAAATCGGAAGAGTTCATTTCCAAGTTCCCTCTTGCAAAGATTCCCGCATATGAAAGCGCGGATGGTTTCAGAGTATTCGAGGGTGCTGCTATCGCTCGCTATCGTGAGTCATCTCTGACCTTGCTTCGACATCATCTTATCAATGACCTGATCTATTTTCTTTCTCGGCTTCTTTCTCCTGTCGGTCTACGGTATCCACTCGTTGTACACAATTTTTTGGTGGCTATCACGGTAAATAGTTGCCAGCCTCGCTCCCAACTCTGGTCTGCTCGGTGGCAGCGTCGAAGACGCAGCTCTCGTAGACCAGTGGATACACGCTGCTGAGACTGAAGTCGACACCTATGACACCTGGGTGCGCATCCTCTGCCGCGGTTATGTTCCCTACAACAAGGCTGTAAGTACACTATCTCCTACCTCCACAGCATTTATTAATCCATCTACGACAAGTCCGAGACTGCTTTTTACGAACGCCTCGAACGTGGTCTCGCCGTCCTCGAATCACACATCTCCACCCGCACCTTTTTCGTCGGCGAGCGCATCACTCTCGCCGATCTCACCGTCGCAGCTTACATCTTCAAGGCGGTCTCTTCGACTATCGACGCCACCCGTCGCCTCAAGTACCCCAACCTCATACGTCACCTCGAGACTATTGTCAACCAGCCCAAGTTGAAGGAGATCTACGGTCAGGTTGAGTATACCGAGAAGCAAATTGCTTTCGTTCCCCCGCCAAAGGAGAAGAAGGAGAAGGCACCCGCGGCGCCCAAGGCTGAGAAGAAGCCAAAGAAGGAAAAAGAAGCAGAGGAGGAGGAGCCCGATGTTCCACCCGAGCCCAAGGCGAAGAACCCTCTTGATGACCTACCAAAGAGCAATTTCAACCTCGAGGATTGGAAGAGGGCTTATTCCAACAAGGATACCCGTGGACCCGGTGGCGCCATCGAGTGGTTCTACCAAAAGTATGTCTAACAACTCTGTTTTTGTTGACAGAACTATACTGATGATCGTAGCTATGATCCCGCTGGCTTCTCTGTCTGGCGTGTCGACTTCAAGTACAACGAAGAACTCACACTGACGTTCATGTCCTCGAACCAAATCACTGGTTTCTTCAACCGCCTCGAGGCGTCGCGCAAGTACCTCTTTGGCTCTGTCGGTGTCCTTGGCGAGAACAACAACAGCGTGATCTCTGGTACTCTTATCCTCCGCGGCCAAGAGGTCGAGCCTGTTGTAAGCGTTGCACCCGACTGGGAGAGTTATGCGTACAAGAGGTTGGATTTGTCGAATGAGGAGGATAAGAAGTTCTTTGAGGCTGCACTTGCTTGGGATTTGGAGATTGATGGAAAGAAATGGGTTGATGGTAAGAACGTGAGTCATCTTGTTTTTTTTTTTTATCCTGTTGTGCGGATTGGGACTGATTGATTATATGTTGCAGTTCAAGTAAATGTAAATGCATACAGGGCGTGATTGTAGATGTAGATTGGGTCCTGCTTTCGTGACTTGTTGTAATTGTTGATTTATGATGCTCTCCACATGTTTTTGTCTGGTGTGATTGTAATTGGCCGTAATCCCATTGTTGGATGCGAAAATCGCGGAGTGGGCAACCCAGTCCGAGGACATCACGCAGTTGAGACAGTTGATTTGTGATATCTCATAGATCTCATTAGTCTCTACCGTAGTCGGGAGTCTGGAAGTGTCTTCTCTTGTATGCCTTTGACGACAACTCCATATCTCATCGATCTCTCCACTATCTCCTCTTCCGATGCTGTTATAGGACACTGGAGGAACAAGTGATTTGTAATACGTTGTAATACGGCGCTTGCTACTCGAATAATCATCTTAAGCCCCTCGTGAAGTCCGTTGCGCCATTCGAGGGACCAAAATTAGCATTATGAGGATCAAGCACGCCACAGGTTATATGGTCTTTTCTTGTGGGAACAATGTAATAGGCTGTGTTTAACAGCTAGCACGCTGCCTTCATGCTCTGGTACTCAATATCGCAGTGCTAGCAAGTTGGTTTCTCAATGAACTCGGTGCTATGTGGGTTCGTTCCTATGGACATTCCGCCCCCAGAGGAAGAAGTGAGAGAGTGGGTGGTGGACGCTCGTCTATAGGTACTCCGACAAATGAAACAGAGTCGAGTGTGTTTGCAGATGACGGCCCGTCGAGGGGAATACAATCTGAAGCATTCATTACCAAGTGGGTACTCTTCTCCCCTATACGACTTTAGGATTATAGCTTATGCCGGTGCCCCAAGGACAAATAATTCCTTCCCCTGTTCATTCCCGAAACCCCAGCACTAGTTTGCACTGGTTGTACTGCTGCAATCTTTGAAAGCATTGACTAGAGGTTCAAGGACCCGACCAAACGATGGTCGACACGGGGATTCTTTAACAATTCGATTCTTCTCTTTGTGAT
Source organism: Podaxis sp. AQ795752 (assembly GCA_018524425.1). Lineage (NCBI taxonomy): Eukaryota > Fungi > Basidiomycota > Agaricomycetes > Agaricales > Agaricaceae > Podaxis > Podaxis sp. AQ795752. The sequence continues at coordinate 8,479 of JAEUWK010001930.1, read as the reverse complement.
CCCACCTCCTCGTTGTCACCGAGGCACCCGAATGGAGATTCTAGGTACTGCGTGGATAATTTGGTGTAGTCATTGGATGTAGTTGGTGGGAGCAAAACGAGAGCTGGCGAGGCAAACGTGCCGCACCTCGAGTCGGTCGAGGTGGAGGAGGAAAGAGAGGCTGCTTCGAGTGCGAATCTGACGTCTGCTCTAATGACCACACCCTGGGGGCTTTCCTCGTGCCTCGCCGCTTTGCAGATCACCAATCTCAGAGAACGAAGGGCCATCCATAATAGTCCCAGTCCATCCCAGTCCGCACCCCTAGATCTAGTTTCTTTGTGGTTCGACATAATCCATTCACAGCCTTCAGGAGTTGGCTGAGGGCGGAGAAGCAGTTGGCTTTGATCACCACAAGCAGGAAGCAGCAGCGAAACACTGGCCATTGTTACTACCACCGTCTGCTTGATTAGCACAAACTGTTAGGTATGCCACGCACACTTGAGCTGAACATGTCTCAACATGTCTCAAGTTGACAGGCATCTAATAGTTTCTACTTTAAGCTCCTTGCCCGCAGATTTTCTCACCCGAGAAGCACATCACCAATGATTTAACCTAAATAGCGTTGCCCTCTAACTGCAATCATGTCTTAGTGATCATAAGGGTTTCCGCAGCAACGCTGAAGCTGTTCGGGGTGGCCAAATCGCCGCCCTGTGAACAGGAAGCATCCATGCGGCCGGCACTGAAGTACTAAAAATAGGCATCAGCCGCCTCGGCACTGGAGAACATGTAACTGCTAGCCCCAAGATGATTCTGTCTTTTTGCCAAGGACGAGCTTTTTTGGGAGTAAGACGACTTGTTGGGTTTGGAAGTCTTTGTACGTATTGAGAAGATACAATTGCTCCATTCCTTTCTGTCTGGTCATTCCCCATTTCGATGACTGAAATCTGCGCCCGTAAACTCATTTTACGCCGAAGGGTAAAACGGCAGAACTACGTACCTCACTGCCAGGCTACGTTTCCACGGAGACCCGCGCCCGACACCTGTACCTAGTGGAAAACCAAGCCCTGCCTTGAACCGAACGCGATATTTTTCAGTCTTAACTCCACTGAATCACGGTCGAACTAGCAAATACGACAGCCTAAGGGACAGATGACATACGTGGTACAAATATAAAGGCGCCAATAGGGAATTCTTGGTTGCCTCTTGCGCCCTGCAATGATTCTCAACTTACTGGTTATTGCAAGTTTCGCCTCTTTCGGTCTATGTACGACCTACGACACCATCAAGGACATACCCAAACTCAATTGGGACTTCATCATTGTCGGAGGTACTCGTCTTTATTGGCTGTCTTGATAGCCGTTTGGCAAATGTCACTGGCTTGTAGGTGGTACAGCAGGATCAGTCCTGGCGAGCAGGTTAACAGAAAACCCGCTCTTCAACGTCCTTGTCATCGAAGCCGGACCAACGTACGTTCCTTCTCAACTTGACCATGCCATGCTCCAATCCATGTTTCACAGAAACGAAGGCGTTATGGAGTCCATAGTCCCTGGGCTCCAATTGCGTACCGCAATGACTCGCCTTGACTGGAACTTCACGACTATACCACAGAAAGGCCTCAATGGCCGCTCCGTCAGTGTCCAGCGTGGCCACATTCTTGGTGGCTCTAGCTCAATCAGTGAGTAACAAGCGTGGAATGCGAGTGCGTGGGTTGATACCTCAGGACTGGATCGCATTAGACGGCATGGTCTACACTCGTGGATCGAGCTCAGATTTTGATCGCTTTGCGAAGATCACCCAAGATCCAGGGTGGAGCTGGGATGAGCTCCAGCCCTATATTCAGAGGGTAACGAGGTTTCTCTGCTAGATGTCGTTGATACTAAGTGGACTGGTGATGGTCCCAGAACGAGAAATTTGAAGCCCCAGTCGATAATCATGACACCGAAGGTCAATTCGATCCCGCGTTACACACTTTTACAGGAAAGGTACCTGTAACCCTCCCAGGCTTTCCTTCTCCCGCCGTCGACGCAGCCACATTGCAGGCAGGCAAGGAATTGGGCGGTGATTTCAAATTCAATTTGGATATGAATTCTGGCACACCGCTTGGACTAGGTTTGTCGCCTGAGTTTGATGCACCGTAGAAACTGAACCGGAGGATTCTCCCAGGCTGGCAGCAGTCCACAATTGGCCACGACGGAACGCGCAGTAGTGCTGCAACGTCCTATCTTGACACCAATACCAAGTCCCGCAAGAACCTGCATATCGTCGTCAATACTCGCGTCACCCGAGTCCTAAAAACCTCTGGAACAAAGGATTTGACCATCCGCACTGTCGAAATTCGCTCCCCTGACTCCTCGGAGACTGTGCTCCTTACTGCCTCCAAAGAGGTTATCTTGGCGGGAGGGTCGATCGGTACTCCGCACATTCTCCTGCATTCCGGTATTGGTGATGAGGATGAGTTGAAAGCACTCAATATATCGTCCGTACTGCACAACCCAAGCGTTGGGAGGAACCTCACGGATCATGCACTCCTTTTGCTTACATTTGGCCTGGCGCCAAACTCTATTGATCTGGGTCCATGGCAAAAGTGAGATCCAGACATATATCGTTGACCCGTAATCTGATGGAGGACGATCTTTGACAGTTTGACTTTTGATCCCGCACTGCAAGCACAAGCACTAGAGCTCTGGAACACCAACAGGACTGGACCTTACGTTCAGAGTGTACCGACCAACCACATCGCGTGGACGCGTTTACCGGACGATTCGCCCGCCATCAAGAGCCTCGGTGACCCGTCTTCAGGACGCAATTCTGCGCACATTGAGCTCATCCTTGGCGTAAGTGATCCCACTAACTGTATCAATAACCAAAGTTCACACTTGCTTATAGGCACTTGCTGGGATGTACGCCGGTATTACCATCTTGGTCAGCCCTGATTCCCGTAAGACTTCATTGAGCTTCGAATACAAAGGTATCTAACGTCCCGACAACACAGGTGGTTCCGTGACGATCGGGTCGAGCAATCCTTTCGATGATCCCCTGATTGATCCAGGCTTTTATACCTCCGAGTTTGATCTCCTCGCTACTCGCGAAGGGATCAAGCAAATGATGAGTTTCAGCAAAGCGCCGGTCTGGAAGAACGTGATAACGGGGGTTCTGGGTCCCTTGGCCAACGCAACCACTGATGAGGAGATTGACTTCGTCGTCAGGAATAGCACAGAATCAGGTCTACACCCCGTCGGGACCGCCGCGATGTCGTCTAAGGATGCAAGCTGGGGTGTAGTCGATCCGGACCTGTTGGTAAAAAAGGTATCGGGATTGAGAGTTGTTGATGCGTCTGTTATGGTATGCACCTTATGTTGCAGTGATACCCTTGGAAGCTGACTTGGAAGGAACCTTGCAGCCATTTGTCCCTTGTGCCCATACGCAGGTCCCTGTATATATTATCGCGGAAAGGGCTGCAGATATGATCAAGAGTGCTTGGAAGTAGTTAGATGCGCTATCAGGAGAGAGCAGGTTGGCTGTGTGCATGTACTTAGTGAAAACATCAGAAGTTGATGAGGTCCTTTTATTGGACTGCCAATTTGTTTGAGTAATCTGTACTTGGAATGCAATTGCATTGTAACTGAAGCAGAGCACTGAAGCCTCGATGTCCAGCTCCCAAGATGTGAGGTTTGCGCCAGTACGTATCGAAATTCCCGCAGCCGAATCACTCGTAAAAGGGACTGGCACTTGGGGCTAGCCTCCGAGCTGTGCATGCCACCGAGTACATCTCTCCTCCACCATTGAAGGGCTGTATGCTCAAGGATTAAAAGCGTTCACTGAGAACTGGCATGAGGTTTGTATAGTAAATAACAGATAATGTCATAAGTTGAGCTCCCATGATTCAGGTGATTTTCGTAGCCCTATCGCATGCTACCTCTTCTGACAGACTCTGTAATCCTCACCACCACCTACAGGCCCTCTTCAGGCACGGACATGGCCAAAGGAATTGAGCGAACAGGTGTACAAGCTCATAAATTGGGAACATGACGCTGACCTGGGCGGGCCAGCTGGGAGATCTGATTACCGCATAACCGGATTATGCTCAATTATGACCCAGAAAGTTGCTACGCACCACACCGGCTCACTCAGCCAACTTCTTTCAACTATCATTGCCACGGGCACCGTTCTCCCAGAATCTTGTTTTTCCTGCTGAAACAAGATGCTAGCGCGTCCATGGCACCGTCGACCTTACCGGACGTTCACAAAGCGAAGCCGTCTGGACGCGTATACTTCGCAACAAATCCTGAGCCTGGTATCTCCCTTGAGACTGACTAGTGTGCTGTTAATATCCCTCCTTTCCTTGCTCACCGGTGGAAAAGTTCTCGATCTCTTCCTCCTATGGTCGAGCAAGTACATGGCTGGGAATCCGAGGTATTTATATAAGCCCCCCCCCCCCATTGCCAACCCACGACCCAGAGAATATCCACATAATCCTCTGTCAACATCATGGCAAGAAAATCACTCTTAGGGTTTCTACGTGACCAATATACAACGGTCCCCCCTGTGATCAATGCCAATTTGAAGGACAAAACCGTTGTCGTCGTTGGAGCCAACACGGGTATAGGGTTTGAGGCAGCCCAACATTTTGCTGGAATGGATGCGGGCAGGTTGATACTTGCGTGTCGGAGTCGGGAGAAGGGCGAAGCGGCTGTTGAACGTGAGTTCATCACCGTCTTTCCGCTATGGATCACATCGTTGATATCCACGATTGGATGACAGGTTTGAAGCAGGCGACGGGATATTCCAAAGCGGAACTTTGGATAGTCGATCTCGCTGAATTTTCGTCAGTGAGGGCATTTGTGGATCGAGCCTTGAAGGACATGGAGAGGTTGGATATACTTATGTTGAATGCCGCGATTTCTTCCGAGAAGTACCTTGCAACGAAAGACGGATGGGAGACAGGGTATGAATTACCCAGTCATGTCCTGGTTTCTTAACTCTCAATGCTTCCCAGACTTCAGGTTAACGATCTTTCGCCATCGCTACTAGCACTGCTCTTACTCCCACGGATGCTTGAAACGGCCAACAAATACCATACCATCCCTAGAATCGTCATTGTCTCAAGCGAAGTTCATTACTGGGCACGAATTGAAGATAAGGTATTCGACAGTCCAAATGCGTTCGAGATTCTAGGGAGCAAGGAATACTGTACACCTCAGTGAGTAAGCAGCACGTATCGGTCTCCCCAGAAAGCTGACTTGCCTTCAGAATCATGAAAACGCGCTATGTTGACTCCAAACGTACGTTATATCTGAGTAATTGGATCTATCCATTCCTTCCTGTTCTGATGTCGGCTCTTTCACACCAGTCCTCAATGTATTCTTCGCCCGTGCCCTTGGCAACCTCCTCAAGAATCAACCCATCATCGTTAACACCGTTAATCCAGGGCTTTGCTACTCTGAACTTCGGCGGGAGAAGTCGAATCCTCTCATGTGGTTGTTCTGCAAGTTGCTGGCACGAACAGCTGAGCAGGGCAGCCGCCAACTCGTTTGGGCTGCTCTTGGTACTCCCAAAGCTGAAGAGGAGTCGCTAGACGAGCTCAGCGGTGCATATATCAGCCTTGCGCAAGTTAATGAACCCGCGGATTTTGTACTTGGTGAGGAAGGAAAGAAGCGGGAGGACAAGTTGTGGGTATGTCCTGCGACGTACGCTAGCGGTTTCTGGATCTACAGCTGATTTGGATGCGTTAGAACGACCTCATTTCTATTCTTGAGACAGTGGACCCTCGCGTTAAAGACGTTGTTACACAGCACCTAGCTGCTCACTAGGCGCGTACTACTACTTGTTTATTTGTAGTCGTCGCACTTCCGTTGCTGTTTTCGACCTATAACACAACCAATATTTGGACCGGGCCGTCCCAAGCTCCCTAAATGTGCCCCTCGAAGATCCGGACTTTTCTAGTCTTGGCAGAAAGATAGTAGCTACTGAGTTAGGGTGGATAGGGGTGTGAGAAGCAACTTGGACCCAGACATGACAAGTAGATACTCCCAACCTGGGACGTGACTACTAACCCCTCGGCGTAAGACTCGCGTACTGTTTTGCTTCCTTTTTGGTGACCTCACAAGTCCAGACTCAACGTGTTTGGCAGTCGTGCTATTGGCGTTGGTGAAGATGTGAGGCGGACGAAAAGGAACAGAGCCAGGGAGGAACAGTATTGAGAAGCAAGAGCGGCGTCGCCTGAGCAAGCGACGATGAGACGAGAGAGAGCGAAAACAGGAAAGAAAGTTGGCGAGCGAGAGACGAATCTTATTAGAGGAAAGCTAGAGAGTGTGTGGGTCGAAAACGGGGGTATACCATTAGGTGTCGAGTCTGAAGGGACTCAACTGTATTTTTTTACTACCGGCGGATGTGTTTCTACGACGAAAAGTTATAACTACGTCGCGCGACTCGAAAATCCTGTTCTACGAGAGTATTCTATGTCAAGTACGAAATCCCATGGACTTGAAGCATGGAAATTGTGTTGGAAGAAAAGAGAGTTTTGCTAGTGTGAGTATGGGGCTTGCATAGGAAGAATGGATGAGAAATTTGCTATATAAAGAGAAGAGAATACCAGAAGCATGGTTATGGTGAAATGTACTAAAGTGAGCGAGGAACCGAAAATAAAGGAACTCGGGTGCGAAACGAAATGAATGGTCGGGGACTCGGGGTGACGTGAGCGGCGGAGGTTGGCATTGTGGGTCCAACTCGTTAGTGGGAGCGAAGATCGGTTGCTGTTTCATGTACAACCGATCTACGGTCTCCACACTGGCACCAGAATGTCAACGACCGAGGAACTAGCTACTAGATTGGACAAACTCCATCGTGAGTTACCAACGCAACGTGCCTTGCGGGGTTTGAAGAAGTCCACCAAAACTTTGCTTTATATGTGCTGAATCCGAACCTTTGGTTTTCAGCGCTGAGAAAATATCACATGAGGAAGTGAAGCCGGCGAAATCCATGGAAAAGATATACGTATTATGATATTGTGCCATTGTCCGAGGAGGTGGATCAAGGAACCTCATACTGATTCTCGGTCCGTGGTCGTAGAGTGTTGGCTTCTTGCAAAAGAAATCCCTATGCCTGTATCTCCTTCTATCGGTTTCTCCGTGTTTACGTTGGTGACCACCTGCGACAGCATGGTAGTCTGGAACTGGCGATTCCGGTTCATGCCGACTCGTATCACTATTGATGCAGGGATTATAGCCTTCCAAATGCAAAGGGATCATTAACTGTAACCCCGAGAGCAAGCGACTTGCGGGGCAGCTTACCGAAATTGGCCCTAGCGCTCCAGCGAGAATTAATGCTGCAGATGATCCAACTACAGCAGACGTTCCGATCATATATGTAACAGTGAGTGGCAGTACCACTGCGGTATAGATGGCGCCTGATTCAATGATCATAACCATGATTGTCTTGTAGTAGGAAGTGGCACTCCGACCCGCAGAGGTATTGAGGATACCTCGACGCCAGATCTCGAAGGCGATCAAGGAGGTGGAGTATGCCTGGGTTATTAGAGTCAGTGTCCACGCCGCGAGGGCCATATAGCGGAAGAAAGTTTGGGATGCGCTGTGCCAGATTCCGTGAACAAGGGCGATGCCACAGACTGTACTGCCGACGAGAGTGAGAATCTAATTGAAAGCTTTAGCCGAGACTTTGTGAGCGGCGATGCACTGACCGGTAGCAAACAGAAAGATAGAACGCGACCATGGAATAAAATCCACACTCGCCACACGAGGATCGCATCACCAAGTGCCATCTATGAATCGTCATTCTGAGCGAATGGCCCACACATCCCAGGGTTTGTGACTGACATTCATGACACTGCATACGTGCGAAATCTTGACGGAGGTTGGAGCCTTCAATGTCCAATATAGCACGATTTCCATGAGAGCGTTTGGCCGATCTGCAAGGGCGACGAAACTGTTGAACATTGTGATTTGGTTTGCAACGAGGTTCATCGTGGTGACGATAAATTGCAATGCTACTGCTGTGATCAAGACCCTAAATAGGAGTTGAGCAGGCTTTCGGCAAGGACGAGCGTCTTGGAGGACGTACCAGCTGATAGGCTGACCCGGTGCTCGCTGCCCTAAGAGAACATAGAGACACACAGGGAAAACAAGCATGCTGAACGGATTATAAGATTTGGAGTGGTTACACACAGGCTAATCATTACATACTATGCACCTGGAGGAAGTACCCATGAGCTAGGAGTACCCGAGAACAGGAGTGACAACATACCATACAGGATTGACATACATGCCGTGGATGCCATATTGGCAGCCGCTACTGGCCGTAGACTATTATTGAGGGCATCCATTTGAGAAGGTGGATGAAAGTCTCTATTGAAGAAGCAGTATTTATAGAAGTGCCCTTAAGTTGCTGGTACTTGAAACATTAGCGGTATGCGACAGCAGTTGTTGATCATCTGTCAATCCTGAAGCCCTGACCCCTTATTTGGCATCAATCCGCCTCATCGTGG